>PVKP010002154.1:0-128978 GCA_004027715.1 Plecturocebus donacophilus
GGGTGGATGTAGGTATGGGTGTGGGGTGGAGTAGGTGTGAGTGTGGGTACAGGTGTAAGCACATGTGTGGGGTGGATGTAGGTGTGGGTGTGAGAGTGTGAGCACAGGTGTGAATGTGAGGTGGAGTTGGTGTTGAGTGTGAGCACAGATATGAGGTGGAGTGCAAGTATGAGTGTGCACATGGGCTTGAGTGTGGATGAAGGTATGGGCATTAGAGGAATATGGGTAATCATAAGGGAATGAGGACACACTCAATACATCAGCCATGAGAAATTAGAAAGGCATAGCATAGAATTTTCTTAAGTACTTATTTTCTTTAAAGTTTTAATATTTTCTTTAGATCACAAAAATAACACATGATTACTATAAAATATTTGAAAGATAGAGAAATGCATATCAAAACTAAAAAATTATATTTTATTCCTTCTTTTGATATCTATATGCTAGTATCCATGACATATTAAGTTTCATATTCATGCCTAGTGATACATATTTATTGAATTAAAATTTAATTTGAATTTATTTAATAAATGGTAGGATCTGTGTATTTAGTATTTAGTTTTGCTTTTATTTTTCTCAACATGTTATGATCGTCTTCCCATCATTAAACGTTCTTTGAAAAGAACATCTACCCATGCTCATTATCTCATTATAAGGTGGTTGTCACTGGGCCATCATCTCACTGTGGGCTCTTTAGGTCACATCATTTGGAGACCCCATATGCTGCACTGAGCACATGTGGGCTCGCTGTGGGCAGCCTGGCCATCCAGCAGCATCCGCCCCATTTATTCACAGCCTGAGCACCCCTGCATGAGACCCTGGGCAGTGCCGGGTGTCGAGCCTGCAGCAAGGCACAGTCAGCCAGGCCTTGGAGTCCAGGGCTGTGGACCAATCGGTGGCCAACAGGTGAGGGCACCAAGGGCTGCAAGATCATATTTGGGAGGAGCCACAGGAACCAAAGATCGGGTGCCCTTGAGCACGAATGTTTGATAGAGCCTGGAGGCCTCCCTGGCCACACCTGGAGCTGCTCATCAGCAGAGCAGGGAAAAGATGATCAGGAAATGGGAAGGACAAGTGTGGCTCCATCTGTGTGTGTGTGAATGTGTGTGTGCCTGGGTGAATATGTGTGTGTGCCTGTGTGAATATGCGTGTGTGTGCCTGTGTGAATATGTGTGTGTGCCTGTGTGAATATGCATGTGTGTGCCTGTGTGAATATGTGTGCATGTGTGAATGTGTGTGTGTCTGTGTGAATATGTATGTATGCCTGTATGTACATGTGTGAATATGTGTGCATGTGTGTATGTGTGAATATGTATGCATGCCTGTGTGTACATATGTGAATATGTGTGTTCATGTGTGAATGTGTGCCAGTGTGAGTATGTGTGTTTGCATGTGCATGTGTGCCTGTGTGAATGTGTGTGTGTGTGTGTGCATATGTGTACCTGTGTGTGCATGTGGGTTTTCCAGTGGCAAACTTGCCAGTGGCAAGAAGGAATTAAGCACCAGGAAGGAACCCACAGAGCCCCCATATGGCTAGGACTGTGTGGGAAGAAGTGCTCATGACTTGGGAAAAGCAACACAACATTTACTGGCTCAATGGAGTAAGAGGCCTCTGATGGGAGATTCAGACACACAGACCAGGGTGACCCTGCAGGATGCTGCAAGGCAAACTGTTACATGCAGAGGAAGCACGTGTCATGGAAGGGTTTAAAGGTGCAGGAAGACAGGCTCTGTTCTGCATTTTGAAACCTAATTTGAAGTGCTGTGTGGAGGTTGGAAGGAGAGAGGAGGCACGATGGAGGTCCTGGGAGAGGGAGGTGGGCGGCCCCTGCATGGTGGCGGGTGCTGCATGGGTGGAGAGAGGAGATACTCAGGGGCTCTGGGGAGCCAATTTTCCAGGACGTGTTTGCTTGAGTGAAAGCAGCAGAGAAGGGGGTTGGTGAGGAGGGGGAGAGTGTCTAAGGGACTATCTGCAGGGGTGGGGCGTGGGGGGAGAGACAGGTTCTGGTGGGGGATGATGTCTGTTTGGGACATTTGAAGCTTGAGATTGAGGGAGATACTGAGTAGTGTTGAATTCTATGAGCTCAGAAGAGCAGCCTGGGTTGGGGACAGTTGTGGCTTCTAAGACCACATGCCCAAGTCTGCAGACTGGAGAGTTGAGATGGGGGAAGAGGAAGGAGTCTGCTGAGCCCTGAGGAGCCCATGGCGAGGAGGAGGAGCTGCCCAGCAAGGCGGTGTGACCTGGTCACATTCTGCTGGGAGTCCGGCAGCATCAGGCTGAGGGAGTGTGCACCGGCCATCAGGGCCCAAAGGTTGGCAGTGACCTGAGCAGTATCAGCCTCGGAAGAGTGGACGCCGGATCAGAGTGGGCCAGAAGGAGTATGAATATGAAGAGGCAGAGAAAGTGGGGGCAGAAAAGTCTCCTGAAACCTGACTGTGAAGGGCAAAATAGGAGGTGAGATCAAACTAAGAACCCTGGGCTCTCTGGGTCCTCATGTTCCCCCGCGCTAAGCACTCCCTGTTCCCCACAGCTGCAGCCACAGAAGCCACAGAAGCCACTGCGTAGAACAAGACAGGAGCTGGGAACTCCTGTGTGGCCCAGGCCTCGGGGGCTTCCAGGTGTAGGAGAGAAGAGGTCGCCTCCACGAAATCATGTGCACATTGCAAACCTTCATCCCAATTGACTCCAAGGGCAGTGACACTGACACCATCCAGCTTGTCCCTCATTAGTGAAGCAGGAAGGACTGAGTTATAGCAGCTCCTGTCCTTTGAGAGCCTGCATACCTCTCAGAGGCAAATCACAGTGGAGCCAGGAGGAACTGCTTGCAGACAGTGAGGCCAGCTGGCAGCCGGCAGTGTGTGCCACCCGTGCTGGACGGCAGCTGGAGGGCAGGACCCAGGCGTCCTGCCGTGCCTTCATGCTGGGAGCCCGGAACAGGGATACAAAGGGATACAAATCAGTGGCAGAGTGAAAATGATGGGGACCCAGCACATGCCTGGTGTCCCTGTGAGCACGACGAGGCTCCTCTGCAGGGGCTGCTGTTTCCCTCACGGGCTTCCTCGTGCTGCAAAAAATGATGGGAGCACAGGTCCCTGCAGCCAAGAAATAGACATAAACTGTAAATCAAAGGCATCAAATGTATGAATGGAGAGAAAATGCACTTTGCCTGTAAAATGAGACATCTGTTGGGCTCCGTATAATACAATTATCAACTGGAACCAAGCTGGAGGGAAGGACGGTTGGAGCCCCTTTGGGAAAATGCCCCATGTGTATCAGGCTGACCTCATGACGCTTTTGGAAGAAGTTCACAGGGTCACCCAAGACCACCAGGAAGGAACAGGCTCATGCCTGTGGGAGGTGATGTGCAGTGTTCAAAAATGTTCCCTTGCTCATAGATAAATGAGAAAGGGCCAGAGTTAGTTTCTTACACACAGGAGCAGATCTTTTCTACTCCGTGGTCCTCTTTCCATGATGGAATTCTGCCTGGACTGTTTCTCATTTTGCTTTCCAGAGAAACATACCTTCCGTGTACTAAATTATTTGTCCTTTCACCAAAGGTTAGCTGCTCTGAGCTGTGGATCCTTGCCTTCCATCAGGTCAGACCCAGGTACCCCAGGTGGTCTGCAGTGGGTCCTCTGCCCACACCAGGGCCCAAACCCAGAGCCCACATCACCTTCCCGGTGCAGCCCTTGAGTAGAAGGCCCCTAAGTCCATCCAGGGGTCCTTCTTGGAGAGAAGTTCCTACCGCTGTCTTGAGGATGCCTACTGACTTCAGACTTAGGGCTACTTTTGAGTCAAGGGACCAGACTTCATAGGTAATGCTACAGAGTTAAAGGCAGTTTTATGACAATCTGGGGAACTCGCCTTCGTTTAATTAAAATTGCTGTGGTGTGCTCTTAAAAAACCAACACAAACATGCAATCAAATTTGGTTTGTATGTCTGTCTGGGTGTTTGGGGAACATCTAGTAGGCAAAGGAGTTCCTGTGAGCAGCTGCCCACCAGTCTCCAGCTTCCTTCTCTCCCGTCAAACGTCCTACTGACCCGCTCACACGGTCAGCCAGAAGCCAGCGTTTCTGGTGCGTTTCTGACGTTTCATCTTCCAGTCTCCTTGAGAGCCTTTTGTAATGTCTGCACATACCTGTGTATTCCTGACCTAACGAGTGGCCCATATCAGGGTGGCGCACAGATATATGGACATAGAAGTGTGGTAAATATATGGGAAATCTTATTTTTTATAATCTCAACCTTTTATCATTGTAGCTTGAATGCAATTGTAGGCTGACGTAATTGGCTGACAGCATTTTAAATGTCCTTTAGTTTCATGATATGGTTCCTTGAATTTCTATTGTGCCTTGCTACCACTTATCATCAACAGATATTTCTTCCACCCTCAAAATTTAGGGCAGGTTATGCTCTGTCCCTCTTCCCATCGGCGAGCTAACCTTTCCTCTTGGCTTCAACAATTCCTTGCTGGAGCCTCAAAAATCTCTTCTTCCCAAACTCCAGATTCTGTCCTTTGGTGGTCAGC
Organism: Plecturocebus donacophilus; assembly: GCA_004027715.1. NCBI lineage: Eukaryota > Metazoa > Chordata > Mammalia > Primates > Pitheciidae > Plecturocebus > Plecturocebus donacophilus. Next base: position 4,531 of record PVKP010002154.1, read on the forward strand.
CAGATCCATCCAGTGGAGGACGCTGTGGACCCTCACTTGCACCTGCTCCAATGCCAAGCTAGACTTGTGCTTCCCACCCAATAGCTACGCCTCCTCTTCTGCACATGTCTTGGTTCTTGGCACTATTTTCTACCTAGTCCCTGGCTCAGAAGCTTGCGGGACACTCTAGCCTTCATCTTCTTCTTTTCACTCTATTTTATTGGTAAACAAACATCCACATGGGTAGTACCCTCTAGGCAGGTCATTTATCCAAGCGTTGGGCCCCTCACCCCTCCTTCAGAACCCTGCTCCCTTGGTTAGAACCATCATGCACCCATCCCCCAAGTTAGGAGTCTGAGACACATTCTTGACCTCTATCCTTCCTTATGTCCCAATTTCAGTTAATTCCACGTTTACTTCCAAGACTGCAGCTACCAACAGCACTGGCCCCTGCCTGGCCCCTGCGGCATCCCTGAAATGTTCTCCTTGTTCCCACCCTTTTCTCCCTTAAAGGTCACCTCCGTACAGCTGCCAGGTACCTGGCTAAAATAAGTCGTGACATGCCATAGCTTTCTTTGAAACCTTTTAATGATGCCTGACTTCCTGGCCTTCCCAATCTGCCATGTGGCTGCCTCTCCATCCTCACCGCTTGCCACGCACTGCCTTCAACAACACCCAACAGCTCCGAGGGACCTGAACAAACCATGCCACCCTCCCTGCTGCCTCCTAGGCTTGAAATATCTTTGTTACACAGCCCTTCTGGCTAATTCCAAGTCATTATTTACTGCAGTTACAATGCCACCCTGATACCCAGCCTGCCCTCTGTGACCCGTGTGGTCCCTGCCTCAGTCATTTCACCTACTGTGTGGGATCGCAGCTGTTTCTTCATATTCCCGTCTCCCCCGTGGCATTGGGAAGCACTTGTGGACAATGTCTCAATAATTTCAGTATATCGAGACTCAAATCAGTGCTTGGCATACAGTAAATATCAATACAAGTTTATGGGATAAATGAGTGAATATAGGACAGTTTCCAGACATGGTTCAATCCAGACACCTTGCCATGGGGACAAAGCCACACCGAGTTGGTCTTTGCTAACGTTTTCGGCTCGTCGTACACAGCTCTCCCGTGGTTATCCTGCACTGCCAGCCGTGGAATGATCACTCCTCCTCCGTTTTCTCCCTCAGTGATCTCATCCACATTCTTGGCTTCCATTTCCACCTATTTTTGGATGAGTCTCAAAGGTGTATCTCTAGCCTACACTTCTCCTCTGAGCTCCACATCTGTTCTAGCCAGCTGCCTGCCTCGAGTTCTCACTGCTCCTGCAAGTCACTGCGCCTCACCCCTGAACTGTCCCTCTCGCGGGCTCCCGTACCCGGTAAGTGGTGGCACCATCTGTTCCACGGAGCAAGGAGAAGCAAGAGTCATTCTGGGCACCCTCCTCCCAATCCCCCTCACCCATTTCCAATCCCTCACAACTCTGGAAGAATTTGCCTTTCGTTTATTCATCCAACAAATATTTATTAGACACCAATTATGTGCTGGGCTCTTCTCTGGGCCTTGGGAATTCAATGATGAACAGGAAAAGCACGCTCCCGGATCCCCTGGAGTTCACGTGAGGGAGAAAACAGCCAGCAAATATGTACACAACTAGGCAGCAACACACACTGCGAATATAGCAAAACACGGTGCATTAAAAACTGTGCATCACCCCCCAAATAGCCATGCTCCTTGTCCTCTTTACAAGTAAAGTCTAAGTTTATTGAGGCGACGTTGTACCTAACCAGAAAGCTAGAGATCAAACAGGAGATCGATGCCTCTTGCCTCCTCACTTCTGGGGGTGGCACCGGGCCACGGTCCTGCATGGGGTCTGAGAGGCGTGTGCAGGACAGCACTGCCCCAGTCCTTCGGTTGCTTCTGTTTTTCTTCCTGGACTGTAAAGGAGGCAAAAAGTGGAGCAGCCTCAGGTGGTTGTGAGTGACCCACAGGATGGAGCCCTGGCCAGGAGGGTGCTGTGAGATTCTAGAGCCTCTGTCTCCATCCTGCACCACAGCTCCCACTCTTCTTGCCTGATGAGAAAAACATGCCCCCACCTGGTTTGGTGAAGCCTCTATAATGAGGCTCATGTAACCAAATGCCCCCCCCCAGCGTGGCTGGCAGAGGACCTCCTCCTTCTCCAGAAAATCCATGTCCATAGTTCCTGCCGCATGGCCCGCGGGGCCCCTGGAGTTCCTCCTGGCTGGTGACCAGCATCCATGCTGGCCTCTTGCAGTCTCTCTGCTACACTGCTGTAAGGTGGAGCTTCCAGCCACCAGCCTTCCAGCCTCACCTTGCTCTGCTCTTTCTTTCAGCCTCCTTGGCGTCTTCCCAGCCCTGGTACTTGCTGTGTTCCTTAACTTGATTTAGTTTTGCCTCTCCTCTCTCCCTGTTAGATCTTAGCTTCACCTCCGGGTGCCCATGGAAGTCCTTCCTGCTCTCCCTATCAGGGTTAAATCTCCCGAAACTAGTTTCTGGTATAGAATACAGTGTCCCACTCCAGCAGAGTCTTTGCACTGGGTGTTTTGCATTTGTCTGAGTGACTGCTTGTTCATTAGAGTGCAGGGACTGGTTTTTCTCTCTTAGTATAATCCCAGCACCTGGTGCAATGCCAAGCTCCCAGAATTATTTGTGATATAAATGGACAAATGAGCAAATGTAGACATTGGTTCTTCTCCATAGGTTCTTCTCTTTGCAGTTAGTGTCCTTCTCCTTCTGGGGATCTAAAGTTCCTCCCTCAAGATTTATGGAATTAATCCACCACGGTGTTTCCACAAATTAAATGAGATAAAGACAGTACACATTCAGTGCAGGGTCCAATGTAGTAAACCCTTAATTCAGGTCAGCCATAGATGGGAGCCATTGTTTTCTGGCTGAGTCCATTCTCTCTGGGCAGAATTAAGTCTTTCAGCTCTTGTGTTTCTATAACCCATGGTCTCTACACATATTAGTAGACTGTTGTATCTCAAGAAATGTTTCCTGACACAAGGTCCCCCTCCCTCCATGGACTGGGAGCACCTGTAAGAGCTGAAATCATCTTTTGTTTGTGTCTTCCCACATCATCATTCCCAGCAAATCAAAAATGTTTACAAATGATTGGAGTCAATGAATTTGACTAAAAAGAAACTTGCAGCTGGGAACCACTGGCTAACATATCCCAGGTCCTCCACGCAGCAGCACTGACCCCAGGGCACTGGTCTTTGTCCAGTTCCTATGATGTAGATCTTTCTAAGGAGTCCAGTGACTAATGTATAGCCATTGTAGGTGTTTGCACAAAAATATTTATCTTTGTAAGATCTCCCAGAGAGATCATGAATTTTTTTGTCTCTCAGTGAATTCGATCTTTTGCCATTATGTAAAGAATTAAATTACTGGTTTCTCTGAAAATACACCTTTTCCCAATGGTATCCATTCCCCAATTAGCTGCAGTCCTTTCAAAGCAACCCCAGCAGGTAGGATAAAAGTAGCTGCGAAACCCAAATATGCTGTTGTTTCTTTAATTTCTATCCACTTGGTGTGAGCACCTCTCACTCAACAGAAATCCAGTTAGCAGCATGCAGAGCGGGGGGAGCTGAGGAGTCAGGCCACCTGGCGGAGCTGCCTTCCTTGGCCTGCAGGCGCCATGGAGACTCATGCTGCCATCTTGAGCCCACCTCCCTGTCCCTGCTGACGGTGCCAGTTTGAACAGCTCACTCCTGTTTCCGAATGAGTTCTGACTAAACGCCATCAACCATATGACAGGGTCTAACAAATATCAGCACTCTGCCAGGTTCAATAAACACCCTTTTCAGGGTAATGGTCCTTAATGAGGACACCAGCCATCAGCTAGGTTGGGAACACACTATAATTATTACTGGGCAAAGATGTCTGGAAAGAGACCTGCAAGAATAAGGATTGGAACAACGTCGGGGAGGGGAGCTCGTAAAAAAAAGTCGCTTTAGCTCTAAACTTTGTGCTGGCGGGAGAAAGAAAAAAAATAAATAACTCAAGTTTTGGAGATTATTTTCAAAACAATGTCAACAATTTATCTAGGTATCTAGGGGTTAAATAGTCACTCATGTAATCGGTGCCAAATGTTATGTATCTATAATTAAGTCAATGAGGAAATCAGAACCTTGCTTGATGGGGCACTTGGCTAAATTGGATCTATTACATGGAGAAAGGAACACCTTCCATCAAAATAATCCTTTAGGGTCTGCCGTGAATGTCATGGATGCTTCCATCATAGCAGCTGAGACAGCCTTTGCCCCCAAGGAGCTCAATCTATTATGGCTGTGTTTGTGTGTAGCTCAAGTCCCCAATTATAAGATGGAAGTATGAAATGCCACCTTAAAGATACAGAGAGATGTTCTATCCAAGCTCAGAGAGGGGTAAGATCGCTTTTGGACGGGAGGGGTAGCAATGGTTCCTGAGAGGAGGTTACATTTCATTTCATTTATTTGTTGAGCGCTAATTTGTGGGGCACATGCTCTGCGCGGGCGCCTTGCTGGCCCTGGGGATTGAGGAGTGACAACGACCAGGCCCTGCCCAGACGACAGGAAAGTGGAGTATGGAAGGCTTAATAGATAGGTCCAGAAGACGGCAAGGATTTTGACAGGCAAGTGAGGGCAGGGAAGAGCACTCTATCAACTGACACAGTAGGAATGACTGAGATGAGCATGGCATGGACACCCAGGGGACGGTCAGCATTAGGAGCTTTTAACCGATCGCCTATTCCGTGTACCAAGCTCTGTGCCAGGAGCCTGGCACACTTCACCTCCACCAGTGCTCACAGTAATCCCTCTAGCTGGGGACTGTTTTCAGCAGTTTTTCAGAGACTGACATGGACGATTAGAGAATCTAAGCAACTCTTCCAAATTCATTAAACGGCAGGTGGGTGATTCATGCCCAGGTCTTTCAGGCTGAACTTAATCACGGTACTCTTCTACGGTACAAGTTGCCTAGATCAGAGTATATGGAAAGAAGAACCATCACCTGGGTGAGACACACTCTGAGCTATAGCAGGCCTTGAGTGCCAGCTTAGGAAACAGTCCTTTATATTCATGCATTGAGGTCTCATTAGAGGAGTGACATGTTTGTTAGAAACATTAATCAGGCAAAGTTATGCAATGGTGCTGGATTGTGGAGGGGGCTCGGGAATGGAGTCAGGAAAGGGAGGCAAGGACCGCAGGGAAGGTGGATTAGGAACACTGATGGTGGTCCCAGATTAGTGGCTACAGCTGCCTGGGGAAATTGGAAGGAAGATCTGGATGTATGGGGATGGTGAGGATAATTCAGAAGACATCACCTGGGATCTTCCCCTTTCCCAGAGTTAAATCCCAAGCTGCCTCTTGGGTTAAGAGAGTGAATTGGTCCCTTGGGGAAAGGAGTGCTGTCTTTCTTCGCTTGCCTGCAAGTAGATTAAGAGGCTGTTTTTAATTCAAACTTTTACAGGCCAGATAAAATGAAAATTAAAAAAACAAATCTGTGCTCTCCACAGTGGACAGAATGGGTTCGTTGTCGGGGGGAGTTGAAAGCATACTTGATTTTTGGGGCTCTCCAAAGTCAAATACACTCTGCTATGGAAGCTCCCAAGGTCTTGCCAGGGGCCCCTGTGAGTCAGAGCCCCAATTGGAGATTTCATAGCCTGACAGTGAGTCTCCCTCTGATGGTGGGGTGAGCCTACCGAAGCTGACGCACAGGGCTTGATAGAGGCTAACTTGTTTGAGAGATTGCAACCGGCTTCTTCTAGTGCCTGTTTCCAGAACCATGATTCTCAAACAGAATGAACCCCAGACAGCCCCTGCTTCTGTGCTTGAATCATTCACGGTAGAATATCTGCCTGGCTTCCCTTTCACTTCCATTGTGCTTCTGGGCCTCCTTCCAACACAATGCAGGCTCAGGAGATGGCAACTGAGTTTAATATTAATCAAAGCCAATCATAACTAGAAAAATAAATCTCATACAAAAAATGTCCTGTAATGTATTCTAAACTCAAATGGAAACCACATACTGGCTCTTCTTTGGATATCAATTGAAAGTGAAAAACAGACTTGTTCAATGACAGAATAGTTGCAGGATTTAGGCTGCACGAACTGAGGGAATTTATCTTTTTTGTTGGGGGGGAGGGACATTGGCCATAAACTAATACTTTGGAAATAAAACAATAGTTTTATCTTGATGTTTTTTAAACACAAACATTTTTAATTAGAATGAATGTCAACAATAAAATTTTGCAGAAGTAAACAGGGATATTAGTCATTGATTGCAACAGCCTTTATAACAGGGGTCACTACATCATACAGAAAATAGTTAATGGAGTGAGTTCACTGCAACAAATCAACCATGGACATCTACCATCTACTGAGAGGTTGCAAAGGAGGCTCCCTTTCCAGAAACATGTTAATTTGACCTTGAAATCAGCGCATTTCTTAGGAGTGTGTGTTGATACTACTAAAAACAAGGAAGGTTGTCTTTTAAGAGAGTCTCAGCATGGTGCCTCACAAGAAATTGGTTTTTGACAAAATGTTTCCACCAATTTTGTCAATGATGCTATGAAATCTTTAACGTACTGATTTTTTTTAGTGAGCTGATTTTTATTGATGACATGTCAATTTTTAACTTTTTCTTCTACTGGAGATTCTGCAGATGATTTTAATTATAGTAACTCTGGGAAATTAATTTTCTTTCATTCTTCTAAAGGAAGAATTATCCTATGGAAGAAATCTTGCTATTTCTCTTAATTATTTTTGATGTCACACTGATTATTACTATTTTTCACTGCATTGAAGTACAAAATAAACTTCTGCCAGAAATGAATTAAATTAATGTAGACAGAAATAGTAGGTGTACTGTTATGCCCTAAACTGCTACAGAAATCAGATAGAAAGAAAAATGTTTAGATAAATCAAGAAAAAAAAGATTTAATTATCAAGATTTTTAAAAAAGATGATAATGTGCTCAGTATGGCACCTAAAAGACAGAGATTGATTTCTCTCTGAATCAGACAACCAGTACTAAACACGAGGTGCAATTAAAAAATGGTGGTCTTTTGTAAATTACTCCCAGAAGAAATCTTGGAAATCTTTCATTTTAGTCATTTCGGTCCAGTGAACCATGAAGCCATTATGAAGGAACAAAAATACTAGGGAGAAAATTGAAATACAACAGTAATTAACAATATGAATATATCAAAATAAAAATGAATTGGAACGATAATGGTCATCACATCTTCAACAAAAGTGAAAACGTTAAAACATTCCCAAAATCAAATCTAAAACTGAAAGACACTCAAGGCAAACATAGATTAAATCTGGCACTGTTTCGAAGATTGAAATTGAAGGACTCTCAGTAGTATTTCTCTAAATGCATAATGAAAGTGTCTTCAAAGGTTTACTTTTCTTATTTTTAAAAATTATTCTTATTTTTTTTCCAAAAGGACTTTAACTAGCATTAAGGCACATTTTCTATTTACTTTAGAATCATAGTTAATAACCCCCATCTTAGATTTCACTTTTTACTTCCATATGCTAAATGCCAACAAAGAATAATAGAGAAAAACCATGAGAAACGTGCCCCTATCACAAACACAGATTTCCCTATGGGTTCTCTAATACTTTACAGACAAATGTTAAAGATTTATTGCACATGAACATCAAACATGGTTTTACTACAGTTCTCATTTGGATCAAATTGACACATTTTACATTCATTTTAGCCTAATGAGATTCTTTCACTACACATTATATTCCGAGTGACCCTGTACATTAAATTTGTGGAATGGAACAAACCCATTGATATAACACAGCCCTATACTTACTGGTTTCTTAATTTACAAAAGAGAGAAAACAGTTTAGCAAAATCATAAATCTTGAACAAATGAATATATTAATCAGTACTCAACAGAGAATACAAATACTATGTAGATAGGTCGTGTTATGCATGAGGTACAAATGCTGCATTGATAGCTAAACTCTTCTCGACTTGGATTATAATCTGAATATTCAACAGTTCAGGCATATTTCATAATTCAAATCGAGGGACTTAGTAAAGACAAAGTTACCATCATAACAAGAATGGAAAATTAGATTTGCAATTCATTTTTAAATCGTTGCTAACGGGCTGCTGAGATTCAATATTTACTTTTGTGCACAATTACTTCTTCTTAAAAATCAGTCTTATAAAACATTCTTGTTGCTTAATCCCGGGGATAAGGAAGGCCAGGAAAGTTTGCAACAAGCAGCTGTAATGCTGTTCCTTGAAGAGGGAGTAGGTGACCTTGAAAGGAGGTGAAAGGAAACTAGAAAATGTTAATTAAAATTATTAGTGCTGTTTGAGGTGCTTATCTTGTTTACTGCTAAGGTGTTGCTCCCTTCTGCATAATTAGGGGTAATTTTACTTACTTTCAAGTCTGTAATTTTAAATATCACAAAGTTTTATCTTCCAACATGAAGTAATTCATTACTGGTTTGTATGTAACTGCTTGATGTTTTAATCAATACGTGCAACTTCCACAAGTCTGCTGTAATTTATCTAGAGGTTTTTATATATTTTTATAGTGGCAGATTGTGAGTGGTACATGAATTAAAACCTTTTTTTTTTTTAATTTTTGCTGGAATTTCAACATTATTCTAGGTTTTTGATGTGGGGAAAGGCTTACTTGATCTGTTCTTTTATATTTACATGCAAGATTTTACAGGCCAGCAATATGAACAAAATAAGGCTCTCTGAAGTCTATTTCATTTGGAAACAAAGTATTCCTGTTATTTAATCCAAATAAAGACAAAAGGCATATTTTTATACTCTGGAAAGAATGAGTGTATATTGTACATTACTGATTATTTAAATCTAGCCTGTGCTTTTAGCCGTTGGTAAAAATTTATATATGGGGCTTAATTTCATGTTAAAATTAATTATCACAGGGCTTAATGTTTAGGAAGTGCCCAGATAACACAATCATCTTTGTATGCATAATAATGGTACTTTAAAAATAAATCTAAGTTTTTCTATAAAATCTTTCATTTTTGAGAAGTTTTTCTCAGTGCCAAGCAGAAAAATATCTAGGCTGGATTTTTTGTTTTCATTTAGCACAATGTGATTCTTTTTCTTAAGTAAACTGATAAAAGATGTAAAGGTTAATTTTTTTGAGTGTAGATCTGTAAAAATGGTGATTAGTTTAAGGCACACTACTGGTTATGATTTTAATTAAATTGTAACAGCAAAATGTTTAGTGCTAATATCAATGAACATTGTCAATTGGTTATTTTTTAGCTCAGTGATCTGCCTGAAGATCTGGCTGCTTGGAAACCATCCTAAGAAATAACAAGTGTCAGTTTTAAAGGGGTGTCACCAGTTCCTGAAGATATCATCCCATCTCTGTGTAGAATAGCCTGAAAGTGAAATTCAAAGTGGAATATTCTAGAACAGGTTAGAGTTTAACATTCCCTAACTCATAAGGGAATCAGGCTATATTAATATTACCCCTCCAGGATAAATGAGAACAGGAGGGAGTTCATGCCCTCAGCCGGAGCTGGTTTGGGTGGATTATGCCCCCTAGAAACTAAAGGGTCCCCTGTGGTTCAGTAGCGTCAAGGACCCTCCGGAAGAGCCATCTGAACCTGGCACAGAACTGTCCTAGATTAAGATCCTGCACAAAGGGTTCCCATGGCGCATGCTGAGTAATTAGTAGGCTCTGAATAACCCATCAGGCCCACTGGAGGAGCTCTTCCAAACGTGCTAAGGAAACAGACATAGTGACTTCACAAGGGACATGTAGGAAGCCACACAGGTGCAGAGGGAGCTACAGGCCTCAGTATTACGTATCTGCACATACGTGCAGTACAGGCATGGCCCTGGCCGGGTCCGGGGGGCACTCATTATTCCCACTTTGTCCACGAAGCTGCCAGCCCCAGGAGGCTCTCAAGGTCAACCACCAGGTCTTCCAAACCAGAGCCGGACTGTGGCCTCTCTATTGCCCACTCTCCAAAGAACAGCTGAGATCCCTTCTTCCAAATGTTAACCAGGTCCTATCATGCCAAGGCTTAAAACTCCCCGTCGAGTCCAGCCCCCTTCCAGAAAAAGCAAACTCCACTCAGCCTCCCCTGTCATCTCATTTGAACCCTTGACCCCTCTTGTGCCCCCATACAGCCCTGTTTCCTTGGTTCTTTCCACTCCTGAAACAAGTCTAGCTGTCCCTGTTGCCCGTTTCCCCGTCCCACAGAGCCCTTGGGCTTCCCTGGACACTCGAGTCTGCAGAGAGGCACCCTCAAAGTCCACATCACATTCCTTGACTTTATGGCCAACTCAAAATTCGAGTCTAAGAGACTCTTTGTTGACCTGTTTCTTTCATGGGCATTTAGGAAGTGCCCAGATAACATGATCATCCAGCCTTCCCCAGCCCCTCAGGCCATCCCAGCAGGGCGTTGTCTGTCTTGCTCTGCACTGTAGCCCTGACACCCGGCCTCTCTCAGTCCGTGAATTCAATATGACCCTTCCATACAGGGGAGGCATCTGTGTGTAGCTCCCTGCAGGGGCTGAGGAGCTGGGGTTCTGTCCAGCTGAAGCTAACTCCTTCCCAGTCACCCTTTTTCTCTCTTACAAGGTCCTTTCCCATAGCTGCCTGCCGGAACCTGCAGGGCCGAAGCAAATCTCCCTGGTTTAAAAACATCCCGCCCTTCCTCAGTTGCATATCTCATCTGAAGAACTGTGTGCACCTTTGCCCAGCAGGCCTGTGGCGGTGGGAAGAACGTCTGGCACATGGTGAGTGCTCACCGCCTGGCCTGTGGCTGGGCCAGCTTTCCACCGGACTGAGCCCACAGAGCTGCAGCCTGCAGCCTGCCTGGGGTAGGGGAGAACAGGGAGGAAGGGCTCTGAATGCCTGCCCAGCGGCCGGGATGAGCGTGGCCCTCTATGTGCCCCCCTGGTGCCCATGAACCCAAGGTTTTCTTAGCTCTGAGTGCTGGCAGCTGTGAGAGCTCTCAGCTCAGTCAGAGCAGAAGTTCAACAGCTGCCCATAGCCAAGAAGGCTGTAAGTCACCATGTCTTCCTGCAGGCCTGCCTGTGGGCTGTTTCTCCGTCTATTCTCATCTTGCTCCCTTCCTAATGAAGGTGACAAAGCTCCATCTCTACTTTTGTGATTTCATCTCTCCTTTTCCAGCAACAGAAGCTGCTTCTTGCTCACCACCGAATGAGAGCTGTGCCCTTGGCCCACATGATGTCAGGTTCTGATTTGTGCACCATCCTTTTCTGCTAATATTAGCCCCATCTCCAGGACCAAACACTGTTCTTGGAACAATATTTATTGCAAGGAAACTTTTGAAGAACCAGAGATTATATTTCATGAGCAGATGAATCTCCTACATTCAGTTTGGGAGACTGGGAAATTCTGAGGATTCTAGCTACTTTTAGCAATACTGCTACAAATAATGTTAATAATTGGCTGGGTGCAGTGGCTCACACCTGTAATCCCAGCACTTTGGGAGTCCAAAGTGGGTGGATCACTTGAGCCCAGTAGTTCAAGACCAGCCTGGCCAACAAAGGGAGACACACACACACACACACACACACACACACACACAAATACAAAAAATTAGCCAGGTATGGTGGTGCTCACCTGTAGTCCCAGATACCGAGGTGGGAGGATGCCTTGAGTCCAGGAAGTCAAAGCTGCAGTGAGCCATGATCATACCACTGCACACCAGCCTGGGCGACAGGGGGAGACCCTATTTCAAAAAATAATGATAATGCCGAGAGCGGTGGCTTGGTGGCCCATGCCTGTATTTCCAGCACTTTGAGAGGCCGAGGTCTTCAGATCACTTGAGGTCAGAAGTTCAAGACCAGTCTGGCCAACATACTGAAACCCCATCTTTACTAAAAATATAAAAATTAACCGGGCATGGTGGCGGGAGCTTGTAATCCCAGCTATTTGGAAGGCTGAGGCAGAAGAATCACTTGAACCTGGGTGATGGAGGTTGCAGTGAACTGAGATTGCATCACTGCACTTCAGCCTGGGAGACAGAGCAAGACTCCATCTCAAACAATAATAATAATAATAATAATAATAATTCTGAGAGTAACAGGAACACTCATAATCACAAGAACCCAGAGAGACTGTCTTAATTTTATAATAAGTATTTTATGCTCAGAGAGCCAGCGGACTTGCTGAAAGCCTCACTGTGGGAAGGTGCATCCATCTGACCCCATCCCTTTCCTTCCTTCCAGCTCAGGGATTGTCTCATCAATTAAAAAGATATCAGTCCATACCAAAAGAAATATTACTAAACAAAAACAAAAACAAAATAACTTAGGTGTGGGGCAGTTTTCTCCTTCCACTTTTCTAAACCTTTTGTCGACTGAACACGTATCAGCGTGGTAGCAATGGATGGGACGCATGAAAGCCAGCTTAAACGTAAGTTCATTTCTGAATCTGCGGTATGTTTGCTCAGAGCCAAAGGCCAAGGGGATTTATATGGTTGTTGGAAGTATTTTCCCGGAGGAGTTAAAAAATATTCTGCAATAGCCGGTTTTTTAATAAACTCTGAGATTGATTTGCTTCCAACTCGCTCCCTGCTTATCTTACTGGCTCACTGTTAATAGTCCCCAGGGAACCGAGAGAGATTGGAGAACACGCTGGGTGGAGGAGGCAGAGGGAAATTTTAGAGGAAGACAGTGGTGACCCAGACCTCAAGCCACTGAAAACATTTTTGAGAAGTAATACTTTCTGACCTGGTCTTGTCAGCTTCTTCCTCCCCACCCCCAAGGCCCCCTTCTGCTGTCGTCCACAATCACAATATTCTTCAAGAACAAGACAGAAAAATTGTTTTCCTACAAGAACACTGGCCTCTTTCTCTTCCCAGGGATACGCTCTGTCAGTGGGAAGTTTCTAGAGCAATGGTGGCCTTCCAGAAGACTGCCTCCTGCCCAAGCATTGTCCAGATGGCTCAGAGAAGTCCTTGTGTATGAAGATGAGACTGGGAAGGAAATTTACAAAGGGACTTTGAGGCCGGGCATGGTGGTGGGTATCTACAGTCCCAGCTATTTAGGAGGTTGAGGAAGGAGGGTACCCTGAGCCCATGAGTTGGGGCCACAGTGAGCTGTAATCATGCCTTGGCATTCTAGACTGGGCAACATAGTGAGACTCTATCTCTTAGAAAAAAAAAATTATGAGCCCTTGAATGCCACAGCTGACAACCAGCATGGCATGACCTGAGGATGCCCTTCTTGCTCTGAAGATGAGAAACAGATTAGGAAATTCTCCAGGGCCATAAGCTGGGATGCCCTGATTCTGAGCCCTTTACAAAGGCACTGGTGGTTTTCCTAGGCAATGCTGTCTGTCCTCTGGTTTTGAACACTCTTTCTCAATAGTCCAGTGATTCCCAGGCATCTAGACCCATCCCTGCTTCCCCACCCAGCACTGGAATCTCAGGTCCACCTGCAGGACCAGTGTCCCCTGTGGAATGTCTACAAGCCTGGCAAATTCAGCCTGCCCTGAGCTTCTTGACTTTTGCTTCCCTCCCCATGAAAATATTTTCCTTCTTTCACTCTTCTCCCCTCCCTACTCCTCACACTCTGTAAACATCACTGCCATTTATTCTGTTGTTGAGGCCTAAAACCCAGGAGGCACCTGTCACGTCTCTCTTTCTGTCTTGCTTCAATTCCAGTCCAACAGTGAGTCCTGTGCTGATTGTTTGCACATTTCTACTTCTACTTCCATTGACCTGATTCTAGCCACTCCATTCTCCTCCGGACACCTGGAAAAGCTTCTGAAACACATACTTTCTCCTTTAACTCTGAACCCCTTCCTCTCCTACAGAGGCCAGAATGCTCTTAGCATCACATAAAGCAGGCCATATAAGCTGCTGCTAACACTCCCTCACCCTTGGCTGTTCCAACAGTGGCCGCTGGACCTTACTCCTCTAGACCCTGCAGGGCCAGTTCCTCCTCCTCATTTGTGTCCCAGGCAAATGGCAGTTCCCAAGAGGGATCCTCCCTGACCATCTTCCCTCTTGCCCACATGACCTCTGCTTCTCTTCTTAATATCATTCAGAAACCAACATTCCTGAGTCGAAGCTCTGCCTATTTACGAGAAGACCAAGCTCTTCACTGCGTCCTTGTTCTATCACCAGCCCGCCCCAGGGCCAGGCTCAGTGATTATGTGCAGAGTTGGTGTTGGACAGAGTTGATGTTAAGTCACAACAATGTGGATGTATTTAGTGTCACTGAATCATATACTTCACAATGGCTCAAATGCTAAATGCTCTGCTCTCTATGTAGAACCTCAATCAAAATAATACATAAATTAAAACCTATTTGGTTTTTCCTGGGGTTCTGTCCTTCCCCAATGCGGCTCTGCCTTGAAGTTTCTATAGGTATCTTTGAAATTCTGGGGGTAGGCGTGGTGAGGGAGGGAATCGAGAGAGTATAAGTTACCCTTATTTGTTTTTCATGTCCTTAAAAAATTCCAGAAGTTGTATGCATTGCAATTTTAGAGAATGCTACATGGTCCCAGAGGATATAAGATTAAAACCAGCAGTTGGTCCCTCAGGAAGACAGGAAGGAGGCCTAGAACTGGTGGACTGGGAATGTCCTGGTCACTGTAATAGTTTAATTCAAGAAACTCCAGCATCTGTTGCTGCTAAGATGATGATGAAACAACACATCACTGTAGCTGTGTTGTGTCCTAGACAGAAAACAAAATATTTTCCGAAGGAAAAAACAGGCAAACAGAGAGACATTGCGTGTTAACATATGGATACATATTCCGTGTAGTCATACATACTTACCTTTCAGACCCTTTTGACGTCATTTGGGGAATGTACAGAGTTGGTCACATTGAAATAACTAAGACAAAGTGCTTAACAATAAGCCTCCCAGAGAGGCGGCAGTATGTGCGTCGCCTCACACACTGCATCATCTTCTGCATCTTAGGAGAGCGGGAGAATGAGAACAAAGATGTCCTGCCGACTGAGGAAGTCATAATAAGGGATGTGCAGCCTGCAGCTGAGTCCTACGGCTGGGAGGAGCCTCCTCCTCCTGCCATCTGCTCATGCCTTCCCCAGCGCTGCTCTGCCCTGAAGTTCCTGTAGGTATCTTTGAAATTCCGGGCGTAGAGAGGGAACCGAGAGCTTGGAAGTCACCCTTGTTTGTTTCTTATGTACTTAAAAAATTCTAAGAGTTGTATGCATTGCAATTTGAGAGAGTTCTACATGGTCCCAGAGGGTATAAGATTAAAACCGGCAGTTGGTCCCAATACTAAGTAGCAAAGAGAAGACTTTCTGAAGAAAATGTTTCATGTTCACAGCAGTTTTCCCATTTAGAAACACTGAACGCAGCAATCTGGATATACGCAAAGTTACAGGTGATAGAGAAAGCTGGGAAATTCATGGGTTTCATTAAGAACCACAATGATGACTTCCTTCCCCCTATCCCAGACACATCTCTGGGCCCACAGAGACGGGAACTCAGAAGATCTGAAGCCTATCATCAGCATAAGATTCTTTCTTTCCAAATCAGTTTAAGGGAGTGGGGGACATCTCCTTAGATATCTGCTAGAAATACCTTAGGAAGGAAACACTCTTTTAGTCATGTTTGAGCTTGGAATATGCCTGTGCCTGGCACCAGATATGCCTGAAAATTGTTTGTCTTTGCAGAAATTGTTGAAAACCTCTAAAAGGAACGGCAGACTTTGATGCAAATATGAACTCACAGCTCAGTGTGTATTTGTGATGCTCAAATGATTGTCTTTCCTTTAAATTGGATGTAGAAATAATTACATTTTTGTCATCACATTCTCTTTCTTCTTTTTCCTTTTCCCATTGAGTTCTAAGGTAGGTATTCAGGGCTCCGACAATCTCTGCACTGTCTTTGTCTTTCCATTATTTGTGGAAGGCATGGATGTTTCTGTTTATTCCTCCCTCCCCTCTTGAAATACTAGTTGAAATGCCAAGACTTCTGTATGCAAATGTGAGCCCATAACTCCAATTGTTTTCACTGAGCTTTGCTGAGAGGATGTGTTGGGAGTTTTCTCTGTGCTAGTTGTCAGATAGGCTTTGCTAATGAAGGGGCTTTTCATTTAGGAAAAATTATCACTGCAGAAGGAAAGAGAAGGGTTAAGATCAAAGGGCAGATGCACTCATTTACAGCATATTTTCATGGGCTGAAACAGCCTCACATGTTCTGTGACATTTGGCCACAATGGAGAGAATTTGGAAAGCCAGTGAGGTCAGGTGGGCGTCTTGGGAGAAAAACACAGAGAAATACCATAAAATATGTGCAGTTAAGCGGAAAAATCAGCATCTGCCAGCTTTTTGTTTTCTTTCTTGTTTTTTGGATTCACAGGAAATTGTGTGTGCACACGTGTGTGTGTGTGTGTGTGTGTGTGTCTCCATGCGTGCCTGTGCTTGGGACTTCAGCTCTGGAAATGAGAGAGGAGGCAGAGAAGCCGCAGGCTCTTGGGATGCTGAGGTGACGGACTCATGCATTTAAACCAAGGGCCTCCGTCACACGTGCAGACCCACACAACGCAGGCTGTCACCTCAAGGGGAAAAGTTCTGTGTCTATTTCCCCTTTGAGTTTGTGTGCTAAAAGAGGGCCAGCCCTGGGGTAGATGCCACCAGACAGAGAAGTCACCTTTTCACGGCATGCCGCTTCCTGCATGGAGGCTCCAGAAACCACCCCTAGGAGCCACTGAAGGCCTGGCGTGGCGGAGAGCAGGGGCTCTGGCCTGCACCGCAGAAACCCTGTGTGTGTGGACCCAGAGTATGCGAGTCTAGACCCCCGAGGGTGTGAGATGTCGCCCTTTTCACTGGGTCTTTGTTTTCTTAATAACATCACCACGCCCGAGTTTACCACTGTGTTTGGCATGAGCACTGCAGCACCCAGCCTGCTTTGAGATCCATCTCCTCCTTCCACTGGCAGCCTGGCTTTCCTGGAAGCCCACGCTGAGACGGAGTTGGGTGGTGGGGTATTTATTAGGAATGAACCCTTCTAGGAGGACTGAGAGGAGAGGGAACAGTACCTGCTACATGGGACAAAGCCCCCGTCATGGAGGCCTGGAGCGTGGGGCCGGAGGCAGGTTTTTTGTGTTGGACTACAGTGGCCAAGCCTTCCTTCCCAGCCCAGTACCACCTGCCTTTGCCTGCGGCCTGCCCAGGCAAGGGTGTACCCCGGGCAGGGCTGCTCCTTAAAGCGGAGGCAAACCCTAGGCAGCTGACACCTGGGACATGGAGTCTTCCAGTGGTCTGGGGGCTTTGGGGGCATCTGAACCAGGCAGCTGCACATCCCCCTGTGGGGCTCAGATCCACTCTATGTGCAGTCAAGGAGCAGCCCCTGCAGAACTCTGTGGGCCTCTCCTCCTGGGGATCACTTAGGAGCAGAAGGGCCGTTGGGCACACTCCAGCCCCCAGCACTGCAGTTGTATCAGGGTCACCATTGCTTTCTCCAATATCCATCCCAGATCCCCTTGTCTTCAGCGAGCACATCAGGCCGACCATGACTCATGGTTGGCCCAGTGGTGTGACTCAGACTGAGTCCTCACAGGATCAAGTCCCCTCAGTCTCCATGCCTTTTTTAGGCAAGGCTGTTGCCCCTGTCCTTTCACCCTCACAGGGGTCAGGGGAGCACCAGGAGGCGCCCATGTGGACACGTCGTTTTCCTCCCCAGTTGTGTCACAGCAGCTTGACCTCCTCCTGAGGACCAAGCTCAACCCTTCTGCCAGGATGGTGACTGGCCCTCTGCCTGTTGGGGTCCAGATGGTGGCCACAGCTTAGCGTTCCATGGGACTCTTACAGTGCCTCTTGGAAATTATGTGTCCTTTGGGGACCAGGATCCTAACCCTGCAGAATGCAGAGGTCCTGGGATAAAGCATCTGCTGCCCCAGGAGGTCTCTGTGAGTTGACAGTCAGTGGTGCCACTCTTGCCACGGCATAGCCACTGCTCCATGAGTTCTTCCCATCGGGACAGAGCGCCTGTAGAGGTTTTGCCTCTATGTGCATCCTGCCTCCTGGAAGGGGCACCCTGTCCTTATGGACTGCTATCCCCAGGGGAGACTCAGCGAAGCCTCCTTCCACCCTTCCACCAGGTGCCGCTCCTGAGTGTGCAGCATGTGGCACCCTCGATGCCTTCTGGGGTTCCGGGCACACTCCTGCAACTCCCCTGCTGAACGGTCAGCCCTGTGACATTATGTGGCATCCCACGATGCTGGGTCAAACACTTCCTGCACCCTCAGATACTGGTGCCAGCTGAGGCCCAGTGGACAGGAAAGGCAAACCCATGCCCAGAGGATGTGCCTGTTCTGATGGTAACACACACATCTCTAGCCCTTTCACGTGAAGGGACCTGATGAAGTCCACTTTTCACCAACCAACCAGGGAGACTCTTCCAGGCTCTATTGTAGGAAGATTGGAAATTTGGGGGCAGCAGCAGTTAAATCACCCTTGGCAAGAAGAGCTCATGCTCTCGGGCCAGGGAACCTCTGTCTCTCCCAAGGTGGTCATCCCATCAATGGACCCACCATCGCACCACGGGGGCAGCTCATGGCAGGCACTGGCCAACGACAGTTGGCTGCATCTTCTGTGATCTCTGCCTGACATAAAGCTTGTTGAATCCAGTTTGAGCAGGAATCCCAATAAGTCAGTTGGGTGAAAATCCCCCACCCTTGGCGTCTGACCATCGTGGATATCTTGTCACTCTGGCCTGGCTTCAAGCAATAATTCCATCACGTCAGTTTTGCCAGGACCCTCTGATCCCTGATATTTCCTTTCGGTAGTTTTCCAGTCACTCACTTGCCAACTTTGCTCTTTGGGTAGAAATTCCTGCTTATCCCTGTTGCAGTCAAAGTTGAGTGCAGGCCAGGTAATCCCAGCACTTTGGGAGGCCAAAGCAGGTAGATCACCTGAGGTCAGGAGTTTGAAACGAGCCTGGCCAATATGACAAAACCCCATCTCTACAAAGAATATAAAAATTAGCCAGGCATGGTGGTGGACACCTGTAATCCCAGCTACTTGGGAGGCTTAGGCAGGAGAATTGCTTGAACCCAGGAGGAGGAGGTTGCAGTGAGCTGAGCTGACGCCACTGCACTCCAGCCTGGGTGACAGAGTGAGACACCGTCCACCCCCACACAAAAAAAATAAAGTTGAATGCAGTCACTCATCCCCATGTGCTGTAAGATCTCCTTCCCATGGTCCCTGTAACCCTCACCATGGCCCCATGAATAAAGTCGGTCTTACCACGTGAACAAGTGTGTGAGTTAATTTTTTGTTCACCAGTGTCTGTGTCCAGATTTCCCCTTCTCATCAGGACACCAGTCCTACTGGATCCAGGCCCACCTTAATGACTTCATTTTAATTTAATCATCTTTTGAAAGACCACATTTCCAAATGCAATCACACTCAGTGGTATGGGGTTAGGACCTCAACAGGTGAATTTTAGGGAGGTCACAGTTCAGCTCACAACAACCCTGAGGCCCCGTCGAGGTCCCGTTGGTTTCTCTCCTGCCTTCTCTGCAGCATGTTGGGGTTCGGAAGCTCACTTTCCTTCCTCATTTCTTCACCACCCCCTCCCCTGAATAGTCGGATGCCTGTCCAGCTCCCAACCCACACTGAGCCACTCTCTTGCAGGGCAAGGCTTTGCAGACAGATCTGGGCACACATTTATTGGCAAACAGTAGCAGTAAGCCAGCTGAGTTCTCTATGCCCCACTGGCAGAACTAGAATTAATGGACAGACAGTAGAAGGAGAAGGCAGATCTTGGCACAGGGAAGGGAAGAAGATGCTCAGCATTTTAATAAACCAGCAACATTGTTAGGGAACACTGGGGAAGCCAGGCTCACCTCACCAACGATAAGCTTCAGCAGGCCCTGGATCAATCACTGCTTCTTGCTTGGAGAAACTAGATGAGGATCTTAAAATTGGGTGAGGTGCTGACCTCAAGCGCCAGAAGGCAACTCCAGGCCCGGTGAGCTCTTGCCTTTGTCCTCTTTGTCCTCCTTGGCCATCCCTTTCCACACGGCGCCATCCAGATCCTGCACACCAGGGTTCTCTCTTCACCTACATGTTGGCTGCCTTGCGATTTCTGGGTCCACACTCAAGCCTTTGGTTCATTCAACCTCAATTCAAACCTGTGGCCTCCTCTGTCAAGGGCAATTCTCCAGGCAACCTCTGCTCCATCATCCATCTGCTGCCTGCCCTTGGAATAGTCCAGTTACCTTTGAAGGAGAATAAAGAACAGGAGGGGTAGCCTGGGATGGCTCCCACCCCCGGTTTTCTCTTTCTAGTCTCTCCACCAACTGCCTACTCTGGGCTCACTTACATTCTCTGCAAATTTTCACGATAATTTCCTAAGTGGTTGTTCTTTCTCCCGTTTCTTATTCTATTACCAATCATGGGTATTAGTGATTAGAATTTCTAATTTTAAATTAAAAAAACAAATATGTGCACATGTAAAGAAGGTATGTTAACTATACTGGATTCTGCCCAGCCCTCTCCCAGACACTGCCCCTGTTCACCATTCCTTCTGCAACCTGCCTTCGCTCCCTGCCAAAAACACTCCTGCTGAGACCTTAGCTTCTAACCAAGGCCCTTGAGGTCAATCTGGGGTGCCTTGGTTCATGGGCAGTGCTGCCCCCAAGGGGCTCTGCGTCTCCGCTGCTGCACCCCTCCACCTCTGCACCAAGCAGAGGAGCGCGGCGTTTGTGGTGGCTGGCCTGTTAACCTGTCCCACATCTCCCCCTTTTGCTTGGACCCCGTTCATCTTGTGCTGCATCACTTTGTGTGAGGGGCTCTTGCCATCCGCATTGGGTCAGGTGGCAATGGCACCTCTTCTCTTGTGCCTCCAATGATGCCACACACAAGTGCGTGCCCAGGAAGCGCTTCCTGAGCAAGTCAATGGATGTGCAGAAACTCCTCTACTTGTATAGCCCCTGGCCCACCGTGTTCACACCTTATCATCATCCCATCCGGTCGTCACTGACTCCTTCAGGTTATGGACAAGAAGTGAAAGCTTGGGTCACGCACATGACACCTAGAGGGACCAGTGAGGATTCCAGTGTGGGCCTGGGCCCTGCTGCTGCGTGCATGGAGGAAGCGGGTCTCTTGCAGCATTAGGATGCAAACTGCTCGTGCCCTGACAGCAGCCAGGCAGCTCCTGCTGGGAACTGAGTGGGGTGACATTTTAGGAAGAAAGAAGCAGGAGCTGGGGGCGGAAGCCTTATCACCCACAGGGCATGGCAGGACATTCACTTCACTGAGTCCTGAAGCCAGCAGAGCCGGTCTGGAAGCTTGTGTGCTCTCTGGGACTCAGACCGTGTGGTTGCGGGACCTGGGAGGCTGTGAGTGCGAGAGCTCGAGGTGCGGAGCCTTGGGAACTGCATCGCCAGGGCAGGAAGCAGGAATGGAGGGACGAGGTGAGGGCCAGGCAGATGGCCATGAGGGGAGCCTGAAGGACCAGGCTGTGACACCCCAGCATCGGCCAGGCACGTGGGCAGGGACAGCCTAGGGACTCTCCCTCCAACCCTCAGCAGCAGCGGCTGGTGCCCAGAGGAAAGGCCAGGCAGGAGGCTGGCATCCACAGGAAGGCCAGGCAGACGCTTCCCATGCTGTGGCTCGTCCGCCCATCACCACACTTCCATGACACGCACAGAGGCATGAACAGCCCCGCAGAGCTGGAATCATAGAAAAGGATGGCTTCTCCTGGGGAATAATCATATGAGGGCTAAAACAGGCAAAATCGGGGCACAGGGTAAACTGGCATGTTTCAGGAAATAGCATTTCAGGGCACCCAGGCAAAAATCAGGAGAGTTTTATCTTTACAATCCCAGCAGTCCCTTTGTCTCCGCAGTGCTTTTCAGATTTCAGGCCTTTCCCTGAACGTCTCATTTGAGCTGGCCGGGCCTGAGACTCAGAGCAGGCAGGAGCCCGCGTTTCCTTCTGGGGGAGTCTCAGGGCCTGGCTGATGTCAAGGACAGGAAGACACTCGTTCAAGGTCCCAAGGCAAGGAAAGAAAGCATCGGGACTGGAACCCTGGCTCTTAGCTACTGCCTCAACAAAATACTTACTCACAAATACTACAGGGTTCCTGGCAAAAGAGGCCATTGTGGAGGGTCGTGAACAAGCTCAGAAGTCACTTTTATTTTCTACAGGTGGAAAGCTGTGGGTCATAGCTTTCTCCTTTCAGATTTTCTATGTATCTAATATTATTCTCACTGTGCCTCAAGGCAGATCATTATAATTAAATAATAAAACAAATGGAAACTCTATAGCAGGCCAGCCACTAGGAGGCAGCTTATATATGTTGCTTCTAATCCTGATCATAATTCTGCAATTGAAATGGAAATTATTCCCATTTAACAGGGGAGAAGACTGATACAGGCTTAAGTCAGTTGCCTCAATTTACATGACTTAACAAATGTCAGAGCTGGAATACAAATTGAGATCTATAACTTAGATGCCTGAGTTTTTTTCTGCTATAGTGTACTGCTTCTTAAAAACTCTGATGTGTAACTAATTGAGTATGATTTGCAAATGACATCTTACTATCAACAGCTATAAAATGAGAGTTAGGTAAGATGTTTATGAGGGGGAAAAGATGCTAATTATTTTAATAAATCATGTTCAAGCTTGCATTGGCATTCATTTTTGCTGTTTAAAAATTGCTAAAAGAAAGGCTTCCCTCCCCCAAAATAATACAGATTGCTTTCATATTTACTTAGGGATACAAAATAGTGTTGTGGTTGCAACTTTGGACTTTAATTTCACTTCAAGAAAGTAATAGTGAACTTGTAAACTTCAGCCAATTACTCAATCGCTTTTTGTCTGAGTCTCCTCATCTGCAGCATAAAGAGAATTATAGTTCCCATCTCATAGGGCCATTGCAGCACTTCAGTGAAATAGCACGTGCTATAATATTTGCATTATTAGCAAATGTGAGAAAAAATTCCTTATTTTTATTATATAACTTTCTGTGCTAAAGAGTTTCTGCTTCAAATGAAGAGAGATTTAAGAATTTTGAAATCCTTTAAATAAAAGGCACTACTTCAACCCTCAATTACCTTCCTTGAAATTTAGAAATTATTAGAAACATAATTAAAATATCTATTATTTAAAAATACTTTAAAACAAGGTGGCAATCTGACAGCCCATGTACTTTAAAACCAGCACATGTGTTGTATTCATCCCAAAACATTCTACAATTTTAGACCTGGCATTTTAAAATTAAGAGCTTTTACCTCTAAATGTAGGTTTCTAGTTTATCTCGAAAGCTGGGAAACCCTAGAAACCTTGGCCCACATTCCCACACGGCGGCACTCGTGGGAAAGACCCTGGGCTGGGAGCATGACGGTCTCCACCGTGCAGGGACCAGCACTGCGCCCTCTCCCACCTCACGCCTCCTGGGCGGCACTAACCTGCCTGCTGCCCCTGCATCTGCCCCTTTGGACATTTGGATTTATGATCCTTGCTCCAAAATCACAAAGCAGCCTCTATGTTTAAACTGGCTTAATATAGGATAATAAAGCATGTATGTTTGAACATAGTTTTTGCATTATCAGACTGAGAACGTGTCACATCAATAACTAACTCAACTCTCCAAGTGGTTCAGCCCTTTGTCATCCACTGGGTGCACTACATTGGTTTATTTGAAGTTTGGAAGTCCTGCCTTTGCGATTCTAATTCCTTCCTAATATTCTGGAAAACAGCAGAACTAATATAGTCTGGGTGGGCAAAGGGGTGAGAAGGGGCTGGTGTGATTCCCGTGTCCCATTGCCATCTCCTTGCTCCCGCCTCTGTCCCTGGCCCTGGCTTCTTCAGCGGCACCTTGGCAACCCTGTCCAGCCCATAGAACGTTCCAGATGGGTCGGTTTTCCTTTTGCCGTCCTTGAGGCTTACCTGCAAATTAGTTATGCTTTCCAAATTGCAGTGGGGAGCCGATTATTTATCATTTTACCACCATTTAGTCTTTTCACACAATGTTCTTTTTTTTTTTTTTGGAAACAGTCTCTGTTGCCCAGGCTGGAGTGCAGTGGTGCGATCTTGGCTCACTGCAACCTCCGCCTCCGGAGTTCAAGCAATTCTCCTGCCTCAGCCTCCTGAGTAGCTGGGACCACAAGCACATGCCACTACACCCAGCTAATTTTTTGTATTTTTAGTAGAGACCGGGTTTCATCATGTGAGCCAGGAAGGCCTCAATCTCCTGACCTTGTGACCCACCCGTCTTGGCCTCCCAAAGTGCTGCGATTACAGGTGTGAGACACCCGCTTGGCTACTCAGTCATTTTTATACAATCCTCGGGTTCTTACCTCTCCTCTGGCCATTTTCCTTCTTGGCCTTCTGGGTGCTTGGCCTAGAGCAGAGCTCAGCAAAGATGGCTGAATACAAGAATGAATGAGCAAGGAAATGATTTCCCTTGCAATTACCCTCGGGGCGGGTGGACAAAAATAAAATTTAAAACGATGTGGAAAATGATTTCTTTTCCCAGCAATCCAACTGGAACAAACAGGTAAATGCTCTTCATATACTTGAATTGTGTATTGTTTTACCAAACCATGACTGAAGACTTTCTCTGGTCTGAATTTCTTAACTAGTCCTTGGATGAGAAAGACAGAGGAGGTGACAAAGACATGGGCCTTGCCCTCCAGAAGCCGCCATCCGAGGAGGTGCATATGGAAGGCAAGCATGATCATGTCACTTAACGATGAGAATCTGTCCCGAGGACTGTGTCGTTAGTCTAACAGAAACACGGCCCAGCACTTCTGTTAGACTGGAAATGACACATTGTGATCTTTGGCTTCCAATGTCACAGCAAATGAGCTGCATCTTGAAGAATGGCAACCAGCCTGGCAAGGGACACTGGCTGATGCTGCTCTCGTCTAGCTGGGCAAGAGCAGGGCTGCATCGGAAAGGCAGTGAGCAAGCAGAGCTGGGAGGAAAGTCAGAGCCAGGTTGTGGGCATTTCCCCAAAGCCGCGGTTTTCAAAAGAAGGGGAGCAAATCAACGTAAGGGCGACTGCCCCCAACAAAGGACTCTTCCTTGCTCAGTTTGTGACACGTGAGAATATGAAGTCTGTCTTTGCTTACTGTTTGAGCTCCAGAAAAACACGGAGGTAGCAGAGGAGAGGATGTGGTGGCAGCGGCCATGGACAGAGGAAGGAAGGCAGGAGGAGAGAACTCTAGTCTCCAGAGCTGGGCCAAGAAATCCACAGTTGATGGTCAACTAGGCAGCACTCTGCCGTCACCTCTATTCCGGGCAGCCTGAGCAGCTGGTGCTTCAGCTCCTGGGCAGCATCCTCAGGAGACGTTAGGCTCGTGTGCTTTCTGAGCCCCTCCCAAGCACCCCACTTCCCACCTCCCAGCAGGGTTTGTGCTGAAGCCCTGGAAAATGAGGGTTCTTAGAGTCGGGGAAAGGAAAGTCTGCAGCCTCAGTAGCCTTGGGCCCAGGTGTAAGGTCTTTTAGGCTGACCGACTGCACCATGGACTGCATGGTAACCTCTGAGACGTGCACATACACCTCCAGATGAGTTCCTGGAACTAGAAGGTCGGAAGTAACTGGAAAACCACAAAAGGAAAAGAATGACCAACCCCTGCAGTGCCTGACACATACTTCTATTGTTCCTTACTCCTGCCTCAGCTGATAAGGCAACTGGACTTTGTAACCGACCTTGCTCAACTGATAGGTCAACCTCGTGACTCCAGACCTACGACCCCCTCCCATCTCGCAAAAACCTCCCTGAACTGTAACTCCTGTAACTTTCCCCTGCCTACCCCAAACCTATAAAACCAACTCCTATCCCACCACCCTCTGCCGACTCTCTTTTTGGACTCAGCCCGCCCACACTCAGGTGAATAAGCACTCATGTTGCTCACACAATGCCTGTTTAGGGAGTCTCTTCATTCAGAGCGTGTTTAACACCAGGCATGGCTCCAGGTGCTTCGGTGAGGAGAGGGGGCTCAGCCCTCCCTCCACAGGCTCCACGGGAAAGACCCACAGAAAACAAGGGAGCCCTCCGGAGAAGCACTTGGCTGCATTGGGAGGGTCAGAAGCTCACGTCCCCTGTGTTTCGATTGGGCATGAAATCCTGTGTAAAACTCCATGAAATGTTGGTTCCGATTGCAGGCCCGTGAGTTGTGGCCATCTTGGCAGAGCGTTGCAGGACCACGGCCAAGACGCTGAGCACGGTCCCGTGCTCTGAAAATTCCAACCTTTAAAATCCATTCTGAAGATGTGATTTAATTAAATGCTATGTGCTTGAAACTGGTTCAAATTAGTTTATCTATTTCTGATGACTGTTTCCCATGTGAGTACATGTATTAACCATGCAGAATGCACGGACTCCTCACAGGCTAGGACAAAACACTTTTATGCTATTTAGGATTTTAAAAAATAAATAAATAAGTGAAGTGACTGCCCTTAAATTGGTAAACCGATTCCAGCCACCATAAAGTCTTAAAAAAAAAAAAAAAGCCAGACGTCTTCTAAAACTCTTTTATGAGTGCACATGGTGAAACTGCTGCCAGCATTATTGTTTGTGAATAAAATGTAAATTAGTGCTTTTGTGTTCACCTGTAAGTTTTTCTTTAAAGCCAGTGATTGCATCTGAAACCTGCAATTCTCAACAAAAAGAGAAAAGTTCAGTGCTGATTGCTGGATATTTGGACCTCCCAGTGCAAACATTAACTGGCTGAGAGGCCCTCTGGAATGCAATGAGGGGAACAATACCAGGACCGGAGCCAAGCCCAGCAACGCTGGCGCCGGGAACCCAGGGATCTGCCTCCTGGTTGTCAGAGCTGAGCATGGCCCAGCACTTCTGTTAGACTGGAAATGACACACTGTGATCCTTGCTTAGCCAAAGGGATTTTAAATGGAGGGAAGAGCTGGCAAGACAAAATCTCCTGCACTTTCACAGTGTTTTCTAAAACAAGCAGAGGAAATCAGGAGAAGAGACTGAAGTCTATCACACTTGATCCAGTTAAGTCAAGAGTGGAAGCTTTTTAACTGCCGTTATTATTACTTTTTTGTACTTTCTCATCATGTCCCACCACCCAGAAAGCACAGACATAAAGCAGAAACTTGAAACTGCTTTCATTCCAGCAGAGGGGCACCCCAACATTGCATTATTGACAGGAGGTTGGAAAACACTGACAGCTGCAGAAATTGTACAGTTGAAGTTCAATTCTCCAGAGTGGGAACAATATCCTGATGGTATTAATTCTGTTTGGAATTGTTAAAATAAGAAAAGGTTACGGGGCTGAGGAACGGACCTGCCTTTTCTTCCTGCGAACAAAGGCATACCTTGTTTCTTCCCTGGTGTCCTTGGAGTGTCATTTCCAACCTTTTGAAACTGTATCTGATTATCCATGTGGCAATTAATCATAATTAAGCAGGCCTGAGGTTTGGAGAGGTACAAAGAAGGTGGCTAAGAGCTGGCTTGGGTCCTGGGAAACCCCCTTCACCGTGTTGGGCTGCAGTGCCTCTTGTTCTGGAAGGATGAGAAAGTGCTAAAAGGCAGATGGGGGTGAGGCAAGGAGGGCTGAGGGGACAGAAATGTGCAGGGGTGGGCACCAGACACGAGTTTCCTTCTGGTGGCCTTCCCTTTCTTTGGCGATTGCAGCTCTTCACCAAGCTCCAGTACGGTGGAAGCCAGGTAACGAATTACCTTTCTAATGCCAAGTGATTTGGATCCATTCTTACAAACCAGATTTTTTCAATTTATTACAGGAAAACATTCAATCATTATACACTGGCACTGGGTCTGGGGCACATGAAATTCTCTCTCCGCTCCACCCCCAATGAGCATTTTAAAAGCTTAGCAAGCCCAGAATGCTGTCTTATTAAAATTTTTTATATATTTATAATTAAAATACGGGGCTGGCATTCAAATCGTTTTAACAGATGTAATCAGACACGCAAGGCTTCCCCCAGCCCAGGTCAGGCGAGAAACAATGGTTGCTTTAACTCCGGACTTCGGCTCGGGTTTCTGTTTGCACATGGGCCCAATTTGTACCGTTTATGATTAGGTTTAAGTAAGTTGATGTGCTATTTATTTAGGAGAATTGCCATTTCAGAATATTGCCATATTCCCCCAACTACCGCATTGCCGTGTGGCCGTGGCCCGTCCTGCCTGCGATGGGGCTGTTGCCATACTGACCGTAGCCCTGACTCCTTGCTGACAGCACTGCCCAAGGACATGGCTTTCTGGGTGACTTTCCAAGGTTGCGGGGTGGGCGATTTGCATGTTGTGTTTAGAGAGAGAACTACAGCATGAATGCTAGACCTTAAGACTCTATGTGCAGCTGGACACAAAGGAAGAGCCGAAGTCACTCGGAAACGCAAATCAACCACACCTACACCATCAATGGGCGTCCCTGAAGTGCAGTCCAGGTGGACGCAGCAGCCAGAGAGCCCTGTGCCTTCAGGGCTCCCAGGATGCCAACCCCTACCCTGGAAGGCGGGTGAGAGTCGGTCCAGGAGGGCAAGGGCTTGGCTTCATCCTTCCTCGATCTTTGATGCCGTATTAAACTTGGAAACTTGATGATATCAAGTAGTGCAAACCAAGATGACCTATTTCCTCTACTACCCTACTGATAAGTGATACATTGTATTAAATTTGACTTCCAAAGGCCATGAGCCAGCCGCTCCTTAGCAGCCTGCCCCTGCAGAGGAGTCAGCGTTCTCACACCTGGTGTTCCTCCCTGGGGAAAGTCCCTTCCCTGCGTCCTCAGTGGGCCCTGCAGGCATTTCCAGCCCCCAGTTCCTTCTCCTGGACTAGATGCTGGTCTGTCCTGACTCCCTGTCCCACGATTGTCCTTCCTGTCTTGGTGCCTGGACTCAAGCTCTTCCCGGGGACCGCACTTCCTTCCTTACTGCAGATCCACCTCCAGATCCAGACGTCTCTCCTCAGAAGGTTTTCCAAATGCATCTGACCTTGACCTCTGGAGGGTGGCTGACCTCAGCCTACTTTTCCCTGTAGCTGCAGCGATGACCTCTGGCCAGAGTGGACGTTGCAGAGAGGACATTCACACACCTGCTCATTTACCTCGTGAGGTTGTCATCATGATTCCCAATCACAGAAAGACTCTTTGCACTTTGATTTCGTCAAGAGATTTTCCCAGGCAGCAACCGTGGGAGGTGGGAGCGAGATGAGAAGTGTGGCCCTGTGTCCCCAGATGGAGACTCTCACTGTTTCACACTAAGGTCTCCTGCCCTTCCTGATTAAAGTGCTTGAGGGGCTTTAATGAGTCCATGTCTCGTTCGGCTTTCTGCGGTCCTCAGCCTCACACAGAGGTGCCCCATCCCAGGGAGTGGCTCCCACCAGGGTCCTCTGGCGATAGCTTCTGCTCCTCAGTCATCAGCTTCACAGCTGACCCCCTGGTATCCCCCTTCCCAGGCTCCTCTCCCCATCTATGAACAAATTCCATTTTCCAGCTGATTACCCTTCGTGACTTGTTGGGTTAGGTGCCTAGGAGAAATAGCAGTGATTGCCACGGACGTGGGTGCCAGGGCTGGGGATTTAAAAACTGCTTTTCACTTTGAGAAAAGTCCTGGTCCCCAGACACCTCTTTTTTCCCCTTCATATCTGGTTTAACACGTGATCAGCAGCTGGAAATCACATAAAGATAAATTAATAACCGCAATTTAGATGTCTTCCAAAAGAAACAGTTATGGAAGGAAAAAGAGAAAACAGACGCATGATTCATACTCTCAGGCTCTCGCCACTTCTCATTTTTCTAAAGATAATTACAGCATTGTTTGCCTTTTTTATGTGTAAAAAACAGATAAAATAAACATTTGAGGGGAAGGAAGAGGCATTGCAGTTTTTCAAGAAGGGACTTGGGGCTCTGGTTGGTTGCCATGGGCCTCTGGAAACCCCATTTTGTTTCTGGAGTGGGTTTTTACTAACACCGTGACGCACAGGATCACTTTGGCACTGCTGCAGCTGCTGTGATGCAAGGCACAAGCCCGGGAAACACGAGGTGCTCTCTGCCCAGCTCCCCGAGGAAAAACAGTCAGGTGTGCCTGAGGAGCTGCAACGAATTAAAAGCCAGGAATCAATGTATGCCAGGAGAATGTGCTTCTTGTCCCAGGGACAGTGCTGTGAATGTAGCACGTGAGCCAAGCTTCAGCAACTGGAGCAAAATGCCTTTCTCTCTTCAGAGATGAGGGGTCTCTTCATCTCAGTAAGATCCAGGATCTTAGAAACTGCCCCTATTTTAAGCAGCAAGTTATCCCCAAAATCTAGACCCAGATCTCATCCAGAAAACTATCCCTGAGCCACGCTTCCCACATCTGCCTTCCCTTCCTGTCTCTTTAGGGGTTGCAGGTAGTAACTCGTGTCTGGAGGCTGTCCTCCTATCATCCCGAAGATCTTTCAGGAGCCCACAGCTGGGCTGAGGGCTTCTCCCTGCCAACCAAGCCCTGCAGTTCACAGGAGGGCAGTTGCTTTTTAGGAGATGAGATCTGGATGCTCCCACTCCCCCTCACCAGTCCTGTTCCCCTGGCTTTGGTCCTTCTGCCTTCGCTTTCTAGGGGAGCTATGGGAGCTGGCAGATGTCACTCTCTGCAAATGGCAAGGACAGCAATCAAGACCATGCACAAGTGAATTCAGGTCTGCAGCTTTGGGGATTCTGTGCAAGGAAGATGGTGGAGTGGAGGGGGCAGGAATATTGGTGTTAGAATGGCAGAGGAGGGGAAGAATTCTAGAATCTCTGAAGCACCTGACTTGGCTCTTGTGTTCTCCGAAATTCATCTCTGAGTTTATAACAGGTGGAAGGGTTGGTCGGCAGAACACCTCTCCTCTTCATAGCCCAGTGTCGCTGGAACACAGCTATCTGTGAATCCTGACTGCCACCTTCTCTCTGCTCCATCACCCCTGATGGGAGGCCACCCACCAGCTTGTATGGAACAGCATTTCCACCGGCTTTCATGCACTGACTTCTGTGACCTCCACAGCCCATGACCTGAAATTTCCAGCAGAGGAGACAGAGGTATAGAGCGATTGACCAGGAGTCCAGGTTGCAAGAGGAGTCCCGTTCCAGACCCAAGGAGTATCTTCTGCATCTGGCTGCTCCACGGGATGAAGAAAATTCTACTTGTTCCTGTGGTGACTTTTATGAGTTTTGCCGACAAGTTTTTTTTTTATATCAGCTGGAAAATTTTAGATCATCTGCATTAAATTTAAATCAAATAGATCTACCACTACTGCTGAAAAAAAATTAATTACCAGTGGGATTAGAGTGGATAGAAATGGCTGGGGGTGGGTTGAAACAAGACAGGTTTTCTTGGAAGGCAGATTGGATGCTGTTTGGATTCCAAACCTCCTCTTCCCTTCATTTTGCTTTTGTTGCCCTCCCTCCAATTTAAGCCCCAAGTTCTCGTTTCCATTTTTGTTTCCTCTCCAAGGTTTGGGAACAGCAGAGACAGTGAAGGTTGGAGGAGGAATGGCAAAATCACACGTGTGTGTGAGACTCCCTTTCTACCAGAAGAACCCCCCAGTAAAATCCATGAGACCGCTGGACAGCAATGAGATGACACAGACACTAAAGAAGTCACCGAGATTCTGAGAAGGGGGGCATTAGGGCAGGCAGAGGGGAGGGGCATGAGAAAGGGAGGGAGGGACTCCCTGAAAAGTCTTTTGCAGTCTTGGCAGTGACTCCGGGCCAAGCTCCCCCCCATTTACAGGAAGAAGAGTTTCATAGAGCGAATTTGGGCATCTTAGGGAGCAAATGCCACCCTGTTGTTCTGCACTCCTGCCTTTGAATTGAGGCCTCTGAGATGTTCTGTGGCTTCTCCCAGCACTGCCCCTGGTTCCTGTGTCTAAGAGGGTGTGGAGTGGGAAAGCCAGTGCCCAGGCCAACTCAGGGTCCCACAGCCAGCCGCGCACGCAGCAGGAGCCCACAGCCAGGACCTGCCTTTCAGCTCCCGTTGCTTCCTCTGCCAACTGCATTTCAAAAAATGAAAAACTTCAGGAATAGCTCCTCCTGTCAGATGTGATATTTAACCGCTTGAGAGAAATTCTGAACGTTTAGCTTTTGTAGATTTTGAATCAGAGTATCAGAAACACAACATTCAGCTCTTCCCTTTTCTCCCTAAAGCCTTTCTACTGTGGATCAACATGAACCTTATGCTGATTTAAACAGAGACCCAGTTTCTTGGACTTTCATTAAACTTTGAACAAGTATAACTTTTTGTCTCTAAAAGGAAAAAAAAAAGGAAATTTCACTGATCTGTATAAAAGGCTTGAAACCTTCTGGAAATTCACAGAAGTATTACAATCACCATTTTGATGTCATCATTATTCAAAACTCAGAAAACCTAAGATGACATTTTTCCAGATTTAGTGTAATGAATGGGAACATTTTGGGCTGGTGTGTGTGTTTTTCTTTTTTTAGGAAACAGTTTTTAAAGAAATTCCGATAAGGTTTCAAGCACTAGTATACATACAGTTACATATTCTGGATTCACCACCCTTCCATAAAACGTGGTGTTATTCTCAGCTTTTCCCTCTTAAAAATGTGAAACTCATTGCTATTTTGAAAGCTCCAGATGAAGCACAGGTGCACCGTTATTGTTAAGGCGCTATGCCCTTGTAACGATTGTATGAGCCTTGTCTTTCCAAGTAGTTTATGTTTCAAGTAAAACATGGGGTGGGCTGGCTAAGTCTTAAGGGATGAGGAGGAGTTCCAGAACTGTTCACGCCTTAGCAATAATCCTGCAATATATTAGGAAGAGAGTACAAAAACATATGCTGGGAGGAGGCTCGGCTTCTCGGCCGGCTCATTCATCATGTTTCCAACCCTCACACCCTGGGGATGCTCTACCATTGGGCCTTCTCCAAGGCTTCAGTACAACCAAGGCATTTTCCCACACTGTTTCCCTTCTTCAATGTGTCGTGTAAACTCAGCAGAAAAATTTCCTTCGTTTTGGTTTTCTAGATCAGAATGCAGGGAGAGGAAATTGACCTGAGCTGAATGGATTTGGGGTTCGTTTGTTTTTAAACAATCAGCTAACACAATGGTAGGAAAATTTCCAGAATCACAAGACATGTACATTTTGCTCTGGGGAGTTTAAATATCAGGACCTAAACTCAATCCAGAGATCAGGGTGAGGGGAGAATGTATGGATGTTCCAAGAAAACCAAGATTCCCAGATTTAGTCCTTGCAGAAAATCACTGAACACTGGCAGGTGTTTCTGACTACAAGTTGAGTCTATGAGGGATAAGTCCTTTTTATCTATTTGTTTGGGATGATGTGCTGAGGCACACGATATGTGTACCAATAAAAGTAACACCTTTTTTTCCTGTTGATTAATTGAAGGTGTTAAAATGAATCACTCTTCTGGGGAAAATATGGCGATAAGTCCACAGAAATGTAAAATCACATTTTGTGGTCATTCTATGACTAATCTAAAATTCTTTGGGGAGTAGAAAGGGAAGAGTGATGTGCCTAGAACCTTCTTTGAGAGTGAAAACACTAATTTCCTCAGTGGATAGATGGTAACTGACAGAGCCAACATCACATTGCTCTGGGACCAAGGGACTCTTGGACTCATCTTGTACCTAAATGTGCTGTGTGACTTCTGGGGACCAATTCTCCTGGGCGACCTTTGCCCCTTCACATGAAGCTTTGAGGATGATATTAAGTTAGCATTGACCTAAACTTAATGTGCGGATTACTGGCTTCCTGCCATGTTATCAAGCGTTCTATTTTAAAAAGAGAATGCAGAACAAAACAAAAGAAGAAGCCAACAGAGCAAGCTCTGAGATTGATTAGTGTCAGCACGTGCTGATTAAATGACATCAGGTAAGTCACGGTCAAAATGTATGCACTTGTCTTGTGATCAGTGGTTATGCTCTTATTGTGACCACTGCTAACTCTGCTATAAATGTTGATGATGAAAGAACAGGATAACTAGTGCATTCTTTTCTAAATCTGTACTTTCCACAGATATTTAGCTTTTAAAATAAAGAATTATTCGAGAGAGGCTGGAGAATGAGAACATCTCAGTGGAACAGAACAGAGGCCTCAGAAAGAATGCCACACAACTACAACCATGTGATCTTTGACAAACCTGACAAAAACAAGCAATGGAAAAAGGATTCCCAATTTAATAAATGGTGTTAGGAAAACTGGCTAGCCATATGCAGAAAGCTGAAACTGGATCCCTTCCATACACCTTATATAAAAATTAACTCTAGATGGATTAAAGATTAAAACGTGAGGCCAAACACTATAGAAACTCTAGAAGAAAACCTAGGCAATACCCCCATACAGGACATAGGCATGGGCAAGGATTTCATGACTAAAACACCAAAAACAATGGCAACAAAAGCCAAAACAGACAAATGAGATCTAATTAAATTTAAGAGGTTCTGCACAGCCAAAGAAACTATCAATAGAGTGAATGGGCAACCAACAGAATGGGAAAAAAGTTTTGCAATCTACCCGTCTGACAAAGGGCTAATATCCAGAATCTATGGAGAACTTAAACAAATTTACAAGGAAAAACAAACAACCCCATCAAAAAGTGGGCAAAGGATATGAACAGACACTTTTCAAAAGAAGACATTTATACAACCAACAAACATGAAAATAAAGCTCCTCATCACTGGTCACTAGAAAAATGCAAATCAAAACCACATTGAGATACCACCTCACGCCAGTTAAAATGGTGATCATTAAAAAGTCAGGAGACAACAGATGCTGGAGAGGATGTGGAGAATTAGGAACACTTTTACACTGTTGGTGTGAGTGTAAATTAGTTCAACCATTATGGAAGACAGTGTGGTGATTCCTCAGGGATCTAGAAATAGAAATACCATTTGACCCAGCAATCCCATTACTGGGTATATACCCAAAGGATTATAAATTATTCTGTTATAAAGACACGTGCACATGTATGTTTATTGTAGCACTGTTCACAATAGCAAAGACTTGGAACCAACCCAATGACCATCAATAAAAGAATGCATAAAGAAAATGTGGCACATATACACCATGGAATATTGAATCTTATGCAGCCATAAAAAGGATGAGTTCACATCCTTTGCAGGGACATGGATGAAACTGGAAACCATCATTCTCAGCAAACTGACACCAGAACAGCAAACCAAACACCACATGTTCTCCCTCATAAGTGAGTATTGAACAATGAAAACACATGGACTACAGGGAGGGGAACATCACACACCAGGGCCTGAGGGATGGGGGCCTAGGGGAGGAATAGGAGAGAATGTGGGGATTGGGAAGAGATAGCATTAGGAGAAATACCAAATGTAGATGATGGGGGGCAATGGATGCCGCAAACCACCACCATGATACGTGTATACCTATGCAATAAACCTGCACAATCTGCACTTGTACCCCAGAACTTAAAGTATAACTTTAAAAAAAGTATCACACCGAGTGGCAAAACAATCATAACATAAGGATATCCAATATTTTAAATTAAAGTAAAATTTGACATTGCAGAATGCACAGTATTTCAGCATTAATTTGGATAAGTTTAGACAAATGTGTATACCAGTGTAACCAAAATCTCAGTCTTGACATAGAATTTTTCCATCACCCAGAAGATTTCCTCATGCCTCCATAGAGTTAACTCCCACCCCTACAGACAACTACAATTTAATTTCTATCACCATTGATTACTTTTATCTGAACTTCCTATAAATGCAGTCATTCAGAATGTACACGTTTGTGTTTAGCTTCCATTCCTCAACATGATGTTTTCGAGATTCATTCATGTTGCCATATGCATCAATATGTTTGTAATGTTGAGTATTATTCCGCTATAGGAATATACCACCATGGATTTGTTATTTCTCTGTTGATGAACATTTCCGTTGTTTTCAGTTGGGGGTATTATGAATAGAGTTGCTGTAAGTATTCATGTGGAAAGATTTTTTTGTGTGTGTGGCCAAACATTTTCATTTGTCTTTGATAAATACTAAGGAGTAGAACTTCTAGATGATAAGGTAAGAAGATATTTAACTTTATAAGATATTGCCAGTTTTCCAAGGCAATTATGTCATTTAAAAAATTATACCATTTTATGCTCTCATCAGCAATGTCTAACTCCATTCAGTTTTTCCACGTCTTCACCAATGTTTATTGTTGTTAGTCTTTTTAATTTTAGCTGTTCTGTTAGGTTTCAAGTGGTATATAATGTGGATTTAATTTTTAGTACCCTGATGACTGATGACATAAAGCATCTTTTCATGTGCTTAGTGGCCATTTATTTCTTCTCCTGTGAAGGGTCTACCCTAAGTGTTTTGCCTCTTTTAAAATATTGGTTATTTTTATTTTTATAAGTGAATTTTAGGACTTGTCTATATAATCTGGGTGTAAAGCCTTTATATCTATGTGTGTGTATATATATATGTGTGTGTGTGTATTTATGTCTATGTCTATCTATCTGTATGTATATATATATAATTGCAAATACTTCTTTTTTCCCAGTCTGTGGCTTGATTTTTCATTTTCTTAATAGATACCTTTGCTGAATAGAAGTTGTTAATTTTGATGATGTCCAATTGATAAATTATTATTGTTTTTTGCTTAGTGCTTTTTTGCATTCTCTGTAGTAAATCTTTTCCTAACTCAAGTTTGTGAAAACATCCTTTCATATTTTCTTCCAAAAATTTTCTAGTTTTAGCGTTTGTGTTTAGGGCTATGATTAATTTTAGATTATTATTATTATTTGGTATGTGAAGCAGGAATAAAGTACAATTTCTTCTATTGTGCTTGTCCAGTTGTTCCTACACTATTAGATGAAAAGGTAATACTTCCATGTTGAATTCCACTTAGCCCCTATCAAAAACCATTTAACCATACGTAGGTGGATCTATCTTTGAATTTCTTAATCTGCTCCATTGATCTATTTGTCATACATATGCCAAAATCACATAGTCTTAGTAACTCTAGCATATAGAGAGTCTTAATTTCAGGTAGTGAAAATTCTCTAACTCTGTCATTAAGATTGTTTTGGCCATCCTAGATTTTTTTTTACTACCATATGTTTTAGAATCAGCTTGTTAGTTTTTTTCAAAAATGTTTGCTATGATTTTGATTGTTATTATGTTGAATCTATAGAAATCAATTTGGGGGAAAACTGACATCTTGATAATACTGAGTTTTCTAATCCATGAATTTTATCTCTTTATTTATTTAGTTTTTAAAAATTTTCTCTCAGAAATTATCTTTTCAGTTTTCAGTGTTGTCTACATAGTACAGCATGGCTTTTATTAAATTTATTCTGAAACCAGATCTTTTTTTTTTTTTTTTTTTTGATGTTACTGTAGATGGCGCCGTTTCTTAAAGTGGGTTTCCTGTAATGAGAATGTAAGTCCAGCTGAATTTTTATATTTATCTATGCTATGATCATGCTCCGTTCACTCACTAGTTCTAGCAGTGTTTTTGTAGACACCTTAGAATTTCCTTATAGGAAATTAACTTTACTCCTTTCTTTCCAACTTTATGGCTTTTTTTTTTTTTTTTGCTTTATTGTTCTGTTGAATTGAAGTGATAATAATATGCCATCATCTTATACCATTCTTAGAAGAAAAACACTGAACATTTCACCATTAAATGTCATGTTAGATGCAGATATTTTTTATAGATGCCCTTTATCAGAATGAGCAAGTTCCCTTATTTTGTAATTTGATGAGAGTTGCTTTTTTCTTGTCATGAGTTGGGGTTGAATTTCAATAAATGCTCTTTCTGCATCTGTTGAAATGATCACGTTTTTGTTTCCTTAATTTTGGAGATATAATGAGAATTATATTGACTAATTTTCAAATGTTAAATTGACCTTGAATACTTAGGATAAAACTCACTTGCCAAGAATGTATTAGCCTTTTTGTATGTTGCTGAATTTTATTTGTAAATATTTTATTAATCATTTTGTTTGTGCATTCCTAAGGAATATTAGTTTCTTCTTTACATTTGTTTGTAATATGTTTTTTGATATCAGAGTTAGACTGGCCTTAAAAACTGACTGAGAAGTGTTCTCTCCCACTTTATTTTCTGAGAAAGTTCGTGTGTGACTGGATGCATGTTGTCCTTAAATGTGTGATACAAGGTAGCCTGTGGGTGTCTATGCATGCATGTGTGCATATGACAGGGCTTTTCATGGTAACTCTAATTGTTGTAACCAATATCTTACTATTCAGATTTTTAGAATTTCTCATTTTTTAAAGAGATTAGCTCTCAAATGTTCTCACCATGAAAAAATGACAAATGTAAGGGAATTCATACGTTAATCAGCCTTATTAAGCCATTACACAATGTACAGATATTTCCAAACATGCTGCGTACCATAGACACATACAATTTTCCTTTGTCAATTAAAAATACAATTTAAAAATTTATTCCTGGATCAGTTTTGATAAGTTATGTTTCTCAGAAAATTTTACCATTTACTCTCATTTGTAAGGTATATTGGCATAATGCTGTTAGCAGCATTTCCATATCAGTTTTCAATGGCTGGGATATGAGTAACACATGACATTCTCTTTGTTTGTGCTGTAGGTAAGTGCATTTTCCCTCTCCTTTTCCCCTGATTAGTCACGCTCAGGGTTAATGAAATGTGATTTTGCTAATATTTTCAAAGAACTAAATTTGGTTAATTTTCTTTATTGTTTGTTTTTTATTTCTTTGATTTCTCTGATCGTTATTTTTTTTTTACTTCCTTAATTAGCTTTTGTGTTTTATTTGCTGTGTATGCTCTATCTTCTTAGAAGAACCCTACTGCCAGTGACTTTATACCTTTTTCTGGAAATATATACATTTAAAGCTCAACATTTTCCCCACCTACTGCTTTTGCTGATTGCCACAAGTTTTAATACTTTCAGTGTACGTAAAATAAGGGATTGGCAGTTTTTACTTTTTATCACTTTAAAGATGTCATTCCTTCATCTTTGGCCTTGATTGGTGGATTGCTGAGAAGCCAGCTGTCATTGTTTTTTTCTGTGTATTTAATATGTTATTTGTCTATGGCTCTATTTGATGTGTTCTTGATCATTGGTTTCCATCCATTTTCCCGTGTGATGTGCACAGGCATGGCTCTCTTTCCATTGTGTTCCTTCAATCTGTTGATGGATGCTTTTCCTGAAACTTGAAAATAGTTCAGCATTATGTCTTTGAGATATATATAATTATATGTTCTTCTGGCCTAGTCTGTCCTTTCTCTCCTTCTGGGAACCCTGTTGCAAATTTACTCCATTGCTTATTTTTCTCCTTCAGGTTATTGAGGCTCTGTTCATTTAAAAAAAAAAATTCCTATTCTGTGGTTTACTGTCTCTGAGTTTGTAGAATTTCCACTGGTCAATTTTTAGCTGCTTTCTTTGCTCTCTAACCTGCTGAGTAGCTCATCTGGATAAATTTTTCACTTCGGATGTTTTGCTCTTCTGGAACAGAATTTACCTGATGGTCTCTTCATTTTCTGCTAAGATTCTTGTTCCCTTCACATTTTATCTACCTCTTTGCCTTTAAATTCTCCAACACACGTATATTTCCATGGAATCCTTCTCCTTACGATTTTGAATAACGTTTTCCTGCTTTGTGTAATAATTTTTGATTGCTGAACATTTATGACATGTTACAGGGTGTATTGTTATGTGGCCTTTAATGGATTTGTTAAGCTCTGTTCCAGTAGGTAATTGAACTATTGGCAGATCTCCTGATCCTGTCAGCCTGCCTTTAGTTTTTGTTAGAGTGGATCTATTTCGATTTTCATCTTACTCTTAGAATATGCATCTTAATCTAGGGAGATACTTATATACATATGTGTGTGTGTGTGCGTGTGTGTGTGTGTGTGTGTGTGTGTGTGTGTGTGTGAAATTTCATGCACAAAGAAATATAAATGACTTTTGAGTTTAGGGTAAAAAGCTCAACTTTACTCTTTACTAAAAAGTTAATTGAATAAATTTAAATAAGATACTACGATCTATGAGAGTGATAAAAACCTTAAAAATCTTAATACACTGTATCCATTATGTTGAGTGAAAAGAGGCATTTTGCACACAAATAATGTGTATGTAAATTTGTGCATCCTCTTTGGAAGCAATTTAATAATTATCTACAGACCTTTTTAACCAGGAATTCTTCTTAGGCACCCATTAAAAAAAGACATATAGCATTTTTATTTTAATGGTGATGAAAAACTTAAATTGTTCAATAATAGGTAACTCATTGAATAATTTATGTTATATTCATAAAATGTTATACAAAAACAAACATTAAAAACAAGAGTTATATGCTGATATGGAAAAAATCTCCAAGATATATAAGTAATTTTAAAAAATCAAGATATACTACAATATGCATAACACACACCTCTTGTATACATAAAGATCTACACACACACACACACACACACACACCCCAACACACAAAGAAGCTAGCTGTGATGGCTTCATCCGACAGTGAAGTTTGATGGCCGGGTCAGAGAGAGTCCTTCCTTCTGTGCCCTATGTATCCTATTCTCCATTTTGATTTTTGGAAATATTCAAAGGTTACTTTTTTAAAAACATTAAAATTATTTTAAAAATATTTACTGAATAATTAAATAAAATACTCAAAATTATGTATTAAATAAAGGAGGAGGAGGGGTATTTAAGTATTACTTAAATAATTTTAAGAGTTTTATTTAAATATTTTAAAAATGTTTTTAAAAGTTAAAAATTCTTAAATATAAAAGAATGATTGATGGGGCTCTTTTGCAGTTTGCCATTTAAGAAGCTATGGTTATGAGACGCCAAGGAGGCAGTGAGATTGGGCCGAGTGTCTCTAAGAGTTTAGGCTGGTAAGTATATCAAAACTTGGAATTTTAGATTACTTGCCTAATGTGATTTAATTTGTAAAATAAGTGACTAATCCTCACCTCACAGAATTTCCCAATATGTTAATACATGCAGGTCATCATTATACATTGTGTATTCCTGTTTATGTGCTAGTCACATTGATAACATCATGACAGTGATAATATAGCAGCAGGTGAGGAGGGAAGCAAAGGGACACGCCGGCCTGTTTCTTCCCTTTGCAAATGTGAAGCGTGTGCTGTGAGCCAGGTGATGTTGAGTGTGCCCAGGAGTGCTTCCGCGTGACGGCTGGGACCACAGAGCCATGACCCGCTTCTGATAGGGCCGGAGGGGACCAGAGGCCACAGCCAGCTCACACTGCACGGCACTGCCCTCTCAGTCCAGGAGGCCGAGCTGAGATTCAAGCTGGAATTTGCCTCGAGTTCCCCTTTTCTGTATTTGCCTTCCTCTCTTGCTGTTGCCCCTGAGTGGAGCTGGGATTTGCAGGTCTCCGTCCCTCTTCGTTTAGGGTTTCTTCCAGGTCATTTGGAATTCATTTGTGGTACTTGCTCCCGGCAGATTCCCATATTGCAGAGTGCTGTAGATGGAGAGAACCTGGTGGAAAGCTCTCTGCCTTTTCTGTTTAAACAATTTTCTGCAAACTTTATGTTCCCTAACTTTGCCAAGCCCCAGAGCTTCATCCGTGTCTGAGTTGAAGAGCGGTGAGCTTTCCAGAGAAAGGAAAGCAGAACAAAGGAAACACGTTGCTTTTGTATTCAGCTGTAGGCTTGTTCTCAGCTCCCTTGGAATATGGCACCTTGAGGGTAATCTGTTTTCAAAGGGCCCTGGAGCGGCCTGGCCTCCCCATGATGTTCCCAGCCCACAGATGCATGAGAGAACCCTTGCCAGACATTTGGACTCTGGTGGTAGAGGGGGCACCAGCTCCCACCAGGCTGCCCTGCAGAGCGATGGCAAACTGATACTCACTTACTCCTCCCACTACTGGCCAGGTGTTAAGTGTTCATTCTGGCTTTGTTTTACCAAGATGGCTTCATCTTGGATGCTTCCAAGTAAGCTTGGCGAGCCTGCCTTGGCTGTCCTGACGTGGGCTTATCACCAACGTCACCATCACCAACCAGGGTCTTTCCTGTGTGCCTGTTGACAACTGTTGCCCATTCTCCAAATGGCCCTTTACTGTCTGCCGTTTGCCAGGCCTGTGCTGAATGCCAGGCGGATGGCCACGCACAGCCTTCTGGCTCAAGGCGCACATGCTGCTGTAAGGGAGCAGAGTAGCACAGTGTTTCAAAATAAGACAAGCTGAGCTATGCTGGAGGAAGGGATGAGGTGTTATGGGGCCAGGAAGGGGAGCACATGGTTCCAGCCTGGCAGAGGCATAAAGGAAGACTTCTCAAAGCAAAAGTGTTCTAAAAGGAAGAGTCAGGTGGGAAGAGGCAGTGAGTTCAGGATATTCTCTAAATGTGGGTCCCAGGGTAAGGTCAGATGTTAGGAAGGAGCCCTTCTCTATCTTTCCCTCGAGTCGGTTATGACTGGGACCTGGCGGAAGCTGTGGATTCCCTCCTGCAGAACCAGTGGAGAGTGGGATGGACACTTTCTCCTTGCAATGGTCCTCTGTAGAATCACCTTACTGGCCCCTCGAAGGACATGCTTGCCCTGCCTTCCACCCTGTGCTGCCCGGAGACCCCAGAAGCAAGGCCCAGGAAATGAGCCTGGTTCAATCTGGGGCACCATGGATCCAGAACAGGACCCTCCTGGATTTGGCTTGGCATCACTACACAGTTGGGGTCTTTGGATATTCATTCATCTAATATTATTCTATTTATTCATGTATCTAACATTTACCGAATACTGATCAATGATGATGATGTTAATGCAATAGGTAGACGATCGGTAGATGGACGGACAGATGAATGGATGGACAGATGAATGGATGGACAGATGAGTGGATAGATAGATCACATTCATTGAGTCCTTCTATGGAAATGTGTTAGCCCAAAGCCAGACACACAGTATTTATCTCTTTTAATCTTTACAACCAGTTTAGGAAGTCAGCATTAAGCTAATTATGCAGAAGGGAAAACTGAGGCTTAAAGAGGTGGAAGTGACTTCCCTACACAGCCAATCAGCAGTGAAACTTGGGCTCCATCCCAGGCAGCTTTAACTCTAGAGAGATGGCGAGGGGAATGCCTTCGTGGTGGAATATACCTGCAAAGCTTCAGAAACAGAAGTTGCATTTAGAAGAATGGCAAGAGGGCCAGCGTGGCTGATCACAGGCACAGTAAGAAAATAAAGCAAAGAAGCCTAGAAAGGTGGTTTGGGGCAAATGAGGGAGGCCCACAGTGCTACACTGAATACAGTTCTTGTTGTTTTCCTCAGCAGGCAATGAGAGCCACTGATACTTCCAAACACAGAACAAAGGCATACTCTAGGAAGGTTAATGCTAGAGTATAACAATGTGTGTAATTTTATTTGAAACACTTTCATACAAAGATTAAA
The DNA here is from genome assembly GCA_004027715.1 of Plecturocebus donacophilus. NCBI lineage: Eukaryota > Metazoa > Chordata > Mammalia > Primates > Pitheciidae > Plecturocebus > Plecturocebus donacophilus. The sequence continues at coordinate 47,819 of PVKP010002154.1, forward strand.
TGCAAAACTAAGTAAGATGCTTCATCTCACTCTGAATATGCTGATAAGAAATGTATGGCTCAGGGAGGTCAGCTGTGTTCTCACTGGGAAATCCACACTCCAGAGGTAGCTCCCATTGGCATTTCTGTTACATCGTATCTTGATCAGTAACTAGTGATCTAACAGCTAACACGATCTGTCCATCAACCCAGGCTCTGCAACCCCAAGATCTTTGTTGTGTACTATTGTAAAACTCGTTTTTCACCTGTGTGAAGGCTGCCGTCTGACAGCGGCTTCCATTGTCCTGGCATTCTGACGTGGGGTTTGCGTGGCTCAGACCCTAAATTCTCACCAGACAGCCAGGCACGCCTTTGTATTTCCTAGCTGCCTTGGACTTCTTTAATGATAGGGAAAGATGAAAATAATAGCATAATGATCATCCATGCACTTGCCTCATGCATCCGATCATCGGTAATAGTTTCCACATTTGCTTGTCTCGAGCTATTGCTCCAGCTGAACCTTTTAAAAGTGAGCATGGACATCACGCCACACTTCCGTAAACACGTCAGCATGCAAGTTCCAAACACAAGGACTTTCTCTCACACAAAACACCATTATCAGGTAGGAATGGTAATAATAACTCCCTAAATTCATCTACTATTTAGCCCATGCTGAAATTTCTCCAGTTTTCCTCAAAATGTCTTTGAGGGTTTTCTCTTTCAGACAGAATCCGATGAAGGACCATGAACAGCTTCTGGCTATTGTCACTTCTGAGTGTCTTTTATCTAGAGCACGTCTCTCCTATTTTTTTGTGTGTGTGTGTGTGTGATGTTGTTTTGAAAAGACCAGGTGCCTTGTGTTACAGAAAGTCCCATTGCAGGGTTTATCTGATGGATTCCATGTGGTGGGGTTTAACATTTTCTTCTATCCCCTGCAACTCCTGTAAACAGAGGTTAGGTATAAAGGCTTGATCCAAATTGAATATGTTTGGCAAAAATAGCTGAACTTTGTGTGTTTGCACTTCATGGGCACAGGGCAGGTTTCTCCATCACTGCTGAGGCTGCTTCAGATGAGAACTGCTGTATCTCTGTGATGAATGTGCATTTTTCCATTAACAATATGTGAGTGTGCCTTTACATGATGGTTTTAGTGTCTATTGGTAGTCCTTGCCTGAGTCAATCATATTTTAGGTGAATATAAAATCATGACTTTTTCAAAAACAGGAATGAGTTTGTATTATAAACTCCTTTTACGATTATAAAAGCCTACCTTGTCGTTTTACTTATGATCCTGCATTTTATTTGTTATTTTGGTGCTTTACAGGAATGTTTCAAATATTCTGTTCTCACCAACCCCCTCCCATGGGCATTGTACACAGGTCAGTATCCTTTAAGGAACAATTCCTAGAAATACAGAACAAATTACATGTGTGGCAAATTTTGATACATAATGCCAAGCTTCTCACCAGAAACAGCATGGCACAGGTAAGCTACACCCTCCTCCGGGCCCACTTGCTGCAAGAGAATAACCCTCCCTTGGGAGAAGGGGTTTTGTGGGAGGACTCAGAGGCCCTGATAGGTAGATTAGGAATGTCAGGGAGAAAAAGCAAAGAAAAGCAAATGCTAAGGGGCCTGACAATTCCCAGGATGGCGATCTTTAAAATTCTGTTTCCTAACTGGCATGGTTCTAATAAAGAGCATTTTCTCACACTACTGGATTAGCTCTAGTTCCCTCCCAAGAAACTACAGCAGTTCTTTCTAAAGAAATGGTAAGTTGCCTTGTAAAGTTACCAGTTTTCCTCTCTCTCTCTCTCTCTCTCTCTCTCTCTCTCTCTCTCTCACACACACACACACACACACACAACACCCTCCTGGATTTATGAATTACAATTTATTCATTTTTGTATTGAATTACTGTTATTGTCATCTGTTCTGATGTTCAAACAATTGTCCCAAATCCGTCTGGCAGGAACTCTTGTCGGCTGGCTCTCATGTGCTGTGGCACAACACCATCTTATCTTGGATGCTTTCTTGCTCTCGGGAAGGACAACACATCCCAGTATTTCTCCTTTATCTTCCTTATCCCAAACCTGAAACCACCCACTGAGTCCTAGTTTCTATGGTAGAGGGTGGGGTTTAGAAGCCACCATCCAGATTCCAGGTGTGCTCACTGCCCCTGGATTATCCCTGCCGTCAGGCCCTATTGGTGGATAAAGTATGACTCACATTGATATTTCCATTAAAGTTCTACATTACAAAGTGTTCTTAACTTCTGTGATTTTATAATTATATGTGTTTTATCTTACACAGAAATATTTAGCTCCTATTTTTAAGCTTTATCTTACGATATTATTTCAAAATGTTATGAACATCACTACTGACAACAACGTGACTTAAGAAAGCTTAGTTTTTCTTTAACGTTTTATTTTTTATGTACATCTCTCTGAGAGCATGCACACACAATGTTGTTTTCAAATGTCTTTTGGAATCTTTATTCTGTGTGTTTCATCATTAGGTCCTGGGGAGGAACAGGGCAGAAAAGGGCAAAGGAGAAAGTCGCTAATCCTCACCTGCTTTTAACTTCCTCAGTTGCTGCTACTATTTACCACAGTGAACTGTGGACTTGTACAGGGCTCCAATGCCTAGGCCAGTTTGGGACTGGCAGTTGCCAGGGAGAGGGTCTGGAGGGGGAGCAGCTGCAGGTGGGAGACCTGCACAGTGGGGCCACTGCTGAGGGCTGAAGCAGTGAGAAGGGGAGCAGTGGCTGTGGTGCTAAAAGGAAGGGTGGATTCTAGAGGAATCGCAGAGAAAGAACCAGACGGGGTTGCAGCAGGGACTGGGGAACTCTGAGGCCCTCCAAATCAGGATGTTCCGTTGTCACTATAAACCATAACGTGAATGTCAGGAGAAGGAGCTGGCTGTGGGGATAGAATCCAGGGAGTACCTGGGAGACTGAGGTAAGAGTCACTGTCCTGGAGCTTTGGGGGTGTCCAGGATGTACCCCCATTGGCTTGGCAAGGACAAGAGTAGCCATGGATGTGATGAGTTCATCCGAGGAGAGGCAGGAGAGGGAACACAGAGCAAAGGAGGATGGCAATGACTGTGTATCTTTATATTTCCTTCACTCTCTCAATGATCCAATGAACAGTTATGGAGGGGCACTGTGTGCCAGAGGGGTGTGGATGCTGGTATGCAGGAGGACATCAAACCCATGAGTCCCTGGTCCTCACATGACAGTGAGGAACACAGAATAAAAGGGAAATGAGTAAGACCCACAGGACATTGGATAGATCATGACAAGTAGTGAGAAGTATCAAGCAAGGAAGAGGAAAGGAAGTGGCAGGTGAGTAGAAAAGAGCCCTGCTCACGGATGGACTCACCCATGAAAATACTGTTGAAGAAAGAAGTGAGGGAGGGTTCACATGGAGGCCATAGCAAGTGTGAAGGCCCTGTGCTGGGAGCCTCTAGTTCAGCAGGGAGGCTGGTGTGGCTGGAGTGGAGGGGATGGTGGAGACGGGAGGCTGGTGTGGCTGGAGTGGAGGGGATGGTGGAGACGGGAGGCCGGTGTGGCTGGAGTGGAGGGGATGGTGGAGACGGGAGGCCGGTGTGGCTGGAGTGGAGGGGATGGTGGAGACGGGAGGCTGGTGTGGCTGGAGTGGAGGGGATGGTGGAGACGGGAGGCAATGAAGGAGATCATGAGAGGAAGTTTGGCTCTGGCTGCAAATGATGTGCGAAGCCACTGTGGAGATTGGAGCAGAGGGGTGATGTTTCCTGAATGAAGGTTTCACAAGCTCACTCTTGTTGTTTGAGGATGGATTCCAAGGACAGAAAGGGTCTTGAAGGAAGGAGACCACTTAGAAGGCTGCTGGAACTGTCCAGCTGTGAGGTGATGGTGACAAGGGTGTGACAGCCTCCGGGTTCTGTACAGACTTAAAGACTCGGTCTGGTTTAACGCCATCTAGGGCAGAATTTGCCGAAGGACTGCGTGTGCATGGGAGGAAAGAGCCTTTCACTTGGGTGGCTGGAGGCGCATCAGGGTGCTGCTGGGTGGGGAGAGGAGGCCGGGAGCCCCGACGTGGACACGTGGAGCTGCTGACCCTTATCGGACCTCAGTGGAGGGTGGGAGGAGCAGGGGACTAAACAGGGTCTGGCTGCCCAGGCCGTGATTCACTGAGCTGGCGGAGGCAGTGGAAGGAGCTGGAAGCATGGGGACACCCTCTGCAGCCCCCCTTCAGTTCAAACGCCGGCGTCACCCTCTATGAGCTGTGTGACCCTGGCCACACCATTCCATCACTGTAGGCCTCAGTTGCTCCATTTGTAAAGTAGAAACGATTCCTTCTACTCCCTGGTGGCAGGAGTGATTTGAATGAGGTAACAGGCTGGGGACCTGGCCCAGAGCCTCTGTCGTGAGTCCCGGGTTATTGAGGGCCCCGTTCCAGTGCCTTCCTTTTCCTCCACACCTTTCTTCTCCCTCCCTCCTCATCTGCCTACTGTTGCCATGGCTCCTTAGAAAGGCACCTCAAAGGGGAGCTCCAGAAGTGACCAAAGAGGAGGCAAGGCAGAGGCGTGCCGCAGCCCCCAGTGCAGGGCTCGACAGAGGAGAAGGCACGAGCTGTGGGCTCAGGTGAGTCAGCACGTCCACGGAGTGTGGTCCAGGCGCAAGCGCATCTTCCTACACACTGCACCGCACGGAGTGTCTGAAGGTATAGGCAAGGATCACAGGAAGGGGTGATCTGGTTCATGCCCCAGCTCTAGTCACGTGGCATAAATGCCGCCTCCTCCTGCTCTCTGAGATGTGTCTAGTTGTGTCCCTATGCACTTCAAGAGTGACTTAGGCTATACAGCAAAAACTCTTTCCGAGCTAATCGTGGATATTTTCTTGTCCCTGAATTGTTGGCTAACTGTTTTGAAAGTAGCTTCAGTTCCGTTGATCCAAAGTTCAGGGCAGAAGGCAAAACAAGTTTCAGAAAAACTGCCTGCCAGTCTTCAGTGCACCAGCAGCTGGCTTGCCTGCAAGCAGCAGGAGACGCTGGGCAGATGGAAGTATCTCCATGACTGGAGGAGCTGGAACTCTGCAGTTCTTCTCAACTCAGTGGCTCCGCACTCGCTGGACTCCTGCTCTGACACTGGGAGACAGCAAGACCTCACTGGAGGATAGCAGGTGGAGCTACTAGGGAGGCTGGACTCTTGGCATCAACCACAGCTCCCGGTGTGGAGGGTGATTCCTGTGCCCAAGCTCCTAGGAAGCAGCAGAGCCACTTGCCCCCAGAGCCTTTCAGCTGGATCTTTCTCTGGCTTCTGGCATCACCAAGCTCACAGATTCTGGTGCTGCCCCAAGAACGCATGAAGGGCTCTGTGATGGCCAAGATTGAGTGCTCTGTAGTGGGCGAAGGTGGAGCTTGGAGTGGGTCCTGTGATGAAAAGGATGCAAAATAATATGCTGTCAATTTTATATCTCCCTCTAAAGAATCACACTCACACACAGCTTGAATGAAGCTTGAGGAATGAACTGCCCCGAGCCCTAGTTCCTGGCCACACTGTTGAGTGACACATCGGGTTGGCTGACCTGCCCTGGTGCTGCCCTGGGCTGGAGGGGCATAGCCCCCGCTTGCCATCATCAGGTGCCAAAAGTGTGTGTGTCCGAGCTGTAAGGCACAAGAGAGGTGATGCCTGCCACCCCCTTCCTCTTCCAGGCGGTAAAGTGGAGGCTGGAGAGATGGCACAACTTGGCCAGGAGAAATCAGCCAGCTCTGGAGAGGACTGGCGTGGACCTGGCATCTTGCTTCTAAGCCCAGTGCTCTTCAAGCTATACCACACATTGATCAGTCAAGACAAAGAGGGGGAAGAAGAGCAAGAGACCACCCACCTCCCTGATGAATATCAGGGTCCCCGGAGCCTTGGGTTGGTCAGGGAACACAGGAAGTGCAGACTGATTTGTCTGGAGTTGTGCCTCCAAGCTCTCAGTCATAGAGTTCTAAATTCCAGTCATTACCACTAACCAATTGTGATCCAGGTTTAAGCATATGGCCCTCAAATCAGGGTATTTCTGCTTTTATTTAATGGAAATCATTCCCCTGTGGCCCTGAGGGAGCAGGTTTCCACGTGCCCTGTGTGAGTGGGTGTTCTGCTGCCATCCGTCACTCAGAAGCTCAGCAGTCCAGTATCTTTTTGCCTAGCTGTTCTACAGTCAGTACAATAGATTCGAGGAGGGTTAGAAACCTACTTCATTTGCAATAAAACGGCTGGAAGGTAGACCCTGGGAAAGTGCAGCCAGAGCCCCCAGCGGGCCACCCTCATGGAATAATGTTTGGACCAGCCTGGAAGAACTTGGGAACATATCTACAGCTCTTGCCCTCCCTCCTTCTCCTGCCACCTCCTCTTCTTGTTTGAGAATTCTTTTGACACTGATCTGTAGTCGGGACTCAAAATTAAATTCTTCTGCATTATTAAATTGAGTATTTGGCTTAATATTTTAAAATCTGAGACCAGTTGAGACCCAAATGCACTCCATCAGTGCCTCATGTTCCTGCTGAAATTAAAAGCTTGCTGGAAAAAAAAATGCAGTGAAGGCTGACTGCCCCGTGTTCCCTGGTGGCCACAGTCTGTTTATGGGTCTCTGAGCATTTCTTTCCAAGCTCATGTTCTAAGCTCTCTCAAGCCTCCTGAGTGTATTCACCAAAATGGAACTGCAAAGTGCCAAAACTGGAATCCATTCTTTTATTCTTTTTCTCTCAGTTCCTCTAACATTGTCTCACTCTGTCAATTGTATCATGCGCTTTGCTGAACTCCCTGGAAAAGTCTGTATGCAATCAAACTGCAGTGAACACATTTTGAACCCTTACTATGTATTTCAGCAGCTCATTTGGCTCTCAAGTATGAAAAAGTGCAAATTTCCTGTTGGCTTGGCTTTAGTTTAAAATTTTTTCCCCCTTCACTCCAAGACAAATCATAGGAGAACATTCAGGATATCCTAGACACTGAAGCTTGAGCTCATAGATCAAAACGCCTCATTTGCCTTTCCTAGTGATGTTTTTGCTCCATGTAAAATTATAGCAGAACTTGGCAACCCAGCCCATGTATAGAGTTCCTGGGAAATATGTCAATTTTATGTCTAATTTTTATGACTAGGATCTAGGTGCTCTGTAGACCTCAATGCAGCACGCGATCACAGTAGCTTCATTTGTCTACTTGCTTGGTGTATTTACTTCTGTCTTTTTCCACATGTTTTCTTGATTTTTCATTTGTATTCTAACAGTTTGTGTTTAGGTTTCTAAGTAAAACTGACAATGCTTGGTAATACTCGTTGTGACTAAGAAAAAAGTGCTTTCTTCTCAAGTTGAGTGATAAAGAGTCTCCTACCTTCAGGACGATCTATCCAGCCTTTCAAAGACACCTCTTAATGAGCAGATGCAGACGCATCACCGTCCTCCTGGCAAGACATGGCAGTGTGGAGGGGGCGCAGCTGCAACTGCAACATCTTGCATCTGTATATGCTCCAAGCTCTATGGACCCTTTGGTACGTTGTAAAGTGGTAAGCCCAGAGTGGAGCTTGAGTCGGAAAGACAGCAAACTTAAAAAGCCAATTTGTCATCTGAATAGGGTTTCTCATGTGTGGTTAATAGATCCCTGACCATCCAGGGTGGGCTAACTGGTGGTCCCCACGCAGTTTATCACTTTAGGAGGAAAAACTAATGAATTCATACATCTTATTTTGAAATTGTGAATGTGTATGAACTAAATTAATATTCGAATTAATTGTTATAGTTTAAATGCTGTTGGACTTGCATAAGCTTTGAGAGATGATACAAGTTTCCCAGATTCACAGACAGGAGTGGCACAGGATTGGAACCTGGGCTGCCATTACTAAAGCCACTGGCTTGTTTTGAACTGTGGTTCCTGCACAGTTGTTGGGGCTGCTCACTACTGATACAGTAAGAGGTGGTGTAACTAATCCTGTCTATTTATCTAAAGCACTTAACTTATTTAGATTTTTGGCAAAAGCAGTAATCCATGTTATTTGTTCAAAACTGGGAAAACTCAAGAGAGAATGAAGAAAATCAAAGGCATACCTGGAAGTGCTTTCTTTCTTTTTCTTTTTCTTTTTGTGAGATGGAGTCTTGCTCTGTTCCCCAGGCTGGAGTTCAGTGGCTCAATCTTGGCTCACTGAAACCTCCACCTCCCAGGTTTAAGCGATCCTCATGCCTCCACTTCCCAATTAGCTGGGACTACAGGTGTGTGCCACCACACCCAGCTAATTTTTGTGTTTTTAGTAGAGACGGGTTTTCACCATGTTGGCCAGGCTGGTCTTGAACTCCTGACCTCAGGTGATCCACCCACCTTAGCCTCCCAATGTGCTGGGATTCCAGTTGTGAGCCACCACGCCCAGCTGGGAGTGCTTTCTTTTGCATGTACAGGAGTCCCCCCTTTTATGCGGTCTCACTTCATTTGGTTTCAGTTGCCCAAGAGCAACTGTGGTTGGAAAATATTAAGATATTTTGAGAGAGTGAGAAAGAGAGACTGTGTTCACATAACATTGATTACAGTACATTGTTAGAATCATTCAATTTTATTATTGGTTATTGTTGTTAATTTCTTACTGTGTCTAATTTATAAATTGAATTTTATCATAGGTGTGTGTTACAGTCAGCCTTCCATATCTATGGGTTCTGCATCTGCAGATTCAATCAACCATGAGTTGAAAATATTCTGAAAAGAAAAAAACCAATAAAAATAACAATATAACAATAAAAAATAACAGAGGCTTAAAATGCAGTATAACAACCATGTATGGAGTTACATTGTACTGGATATTTTAAGTAATCTAGAGATGAATTAAAGCAAGCTTGTCCAACCCTGCTTCTGGGCTACACAGCCCAGGATAGCTTTGAATGCAGTCCAATACAAATTCATAATTTTTTTAAAAAACACTATGAGATTTTTTTGCAATTTTTTAAAGCTTATCAACTATCATTAGTGTTAGTGTATGTTACGTGTGTCCCAAGACAATTCTTCTTCTTCCAGTGTGACCCAGGAAAGCCAAAATGTTGGACACCCCTGAATTAAAGTATAAGGGAGATATATGTAAATACTACACCATTTTACCTGAGACTTGAGCATCAACAAATTTTGATATGTGCAGGGGGTCCTGGAGCTAATCCCCTGGGGATGTGAAGGGATGACTGTACAGGAAAAAAAAAAAAAAAGCACAGTCCATCCAGGGTTATGTACTATCCAGGGTTTCAGGCATCCATTGGAGGTCTTAGACGTATGCTGTTTCCCATTTATGACTGGTATAGATAAAACTTTACTGAATGTCTTACACGTAAGTCCTGAGCACAGTGCTAATTGAAACCTTAGTAGTAGTTACTTTATTAGATAGTGTGTACATTTCTTTTATATAGCATCACACACTGGGGTCCATTGTGGGGGGCTACAGGAGGGATGGTGGGAGGGAGGGTGTGGGAGGGATAACGTGGAGAGAAATGTCAGGTATAGGTGATGGGGGAATGGTGGCAAAAAACCACCTTACCATAAATGTACCTATGCAACAATCTTGCATGATCTGCACATGTACTCCAGAATCTAAGGTACAATAAAAAAAATTATTATATCAACAAAACTTTGGCAAGAGTCTGCAAGGAAGCCTCCTTTCATAGAATCTTCAAAGAAGCTAAATATGTTCATTAAAAGTTTTCAAAACTGGTAACCATTGCTTAAGCAAAACATGGTAGATCTTTTTTTTAATCTCCATTTTCTTCACTAACAGTGAAACCGAACATTTTTCATGTTTTATTAAATAACTGTTCTTCTTATCTTGTAAACTGATTGTTTCTTTTCCATTGAGTTATTTTGTCTTTTTCTTACTGGTTTGCAAATCATCTCTATACCATAAATAGATTAGATCTTTGAAATGTGATCCAAGTAACTTTCTCAGAATACTGTGGGCTTTTTGAATTTGTTTATGATGTTTCCTTTTAATACTTCATTAATGTAGTTAGATCATTAGATCAGTCTCTTCCTTTATAGTTTCTTTGTGTCATGCTGAGAAAGGCATCCCTGTTCTAAGATCAGATACATATTAATCCATATTGTATTCCAGTTCTTTCATGATTTATGATTCATATTTTATCTTTTTATCTAGCAGATATTATGGTGCATGTCATGAGGTAAGACACTGCTTTTTTTCCTCCTTTAATAATTAAAAAAATGTATAAAATGTTTAAAAATTATCAGTCTTTTGGTTATGATTTTAAAATGCCACCTTCATCATAACTTATGTTCGTGCATGCACAGACCACACGTCTCACACGCACACATTTATGAACTTTATTATGTGATCTCCTCTGAAGAGAGTTTATTGTTATTTGCTGTTAGTACAGATATTACAACAGACCCAATGGGCTTTTTCTTTTTTATTATATTTTCAATTGTATATAGAGAATATATATTTTTATACATTTATTTAGTTACCAACTACCTTATAGAACTCTTACGCATTTTGATGTTTTCTTATCAAGGAATTTTCCAGGTAGGCAATTGTATCAGCTGCATATAACATTTATTTCACATTTTCTAACACACATTTTGACATGATTTATGATTGTTACAATGCATTTTCTTACTTCTTCTATATTATAATGTAGTTATTTCAAGAGGAGACTTCAAAAACTTTGTGGAAAAATAAAATTAAAAGATAGGGGTAAAAATTTAAATTTTATTTCTCAACATAACCTCCATCAAGTAACATAACTTCCGTCAAGTTCAAGACACTGTTGCAAAGATGATACCAGCCATTTAGTTCATCCCTATCAAACTGAGGGTCCTGGGAATTTAACTATATGAATAAAGCCTGTTTTACATTATTGACTGAAGAAAAATGAGTCATCTAAAACATTTTTTAAGATTAGAAAACTAAAAGAAGTCAGAAAAAAGCAAATCAGGATTGCAAGGTGAATGCCTAATGATTTACCATCAAAACTCTGAAAAAGTTGCCCTTGATTGATGAGAGGAATAAGCAGGAACACTGTCGTGGTTGATAAGGACTCTGGTGAAGATTTCCTGGGCATTTTTCGGCTAACACTTTGGCCAACTTTCCCAAAACACCCTCATAATAAACAGTTGTTACCATTCTTTGGCCCTTTAGAAACCCAGAAAGTAAAAATGCCTTGAGCATCCCCAAAACCTGTTGCCATGAGCTTTACTCATGACTGGTCCACTGTTGCTTTGGCTGAACCACTTCCACCCCTTGGTAGCCATTGCTCTGATTGTGCTTTGTCTTCAGGATGGTACTGGTAAAGCCATGTTTCCTCTTCTGGTATAATTATTCCAAGAAATGATTTGGGGTCTTCATCCCATTTGTTTATAATTCAGATTGAAAGCTCTGCTCTTGCTTGCAGCTAATCTGGGTGCAAAGGTTTTGGTACCTGTCAGGTAAAAAGTCTGCTTAACTTTAATTTTTCAGCCAGAGTTGTGTAAGCTGAACCAACTGAGATGTCTATGGTGTTGGCCATTGTTTCTGCTGTTAATCATTGGTCCTTTTCAATAGGGCATGAACTAGTTTATTATTTTTTTTCTTTGAAAATCGATGTCTGTGGTCTGCCTCTGCGGGCTTCACCTTCAGCATGGTCTTGTCCCTTCTTAAAGCCAGTTATCCATTTATAAACTGGTGATTTCCTTGAAGAATTGTCTCCATAAATTTTTGTAAAACACCTATGATTTCACCATTCTTCCTCCCAACTTTCAGCGTAAATTTGATGTTTGTTCTTGTTTTGATTTTAGCAGAATTCATGTTGCTCTGACAGGGGTTCTTTTCAAACTGATGTCTTATTCTTCTTAGTGCCTCAAACTAGATCCTGGTCAGATATGTTATGTAATAAGTTAATGCAAGCTTATTTTGGTATAAAAAATGTGAAATCCACGCATAGCTGTTCATAATATTCATTTTCTATGATCTTCTTGAAGACTCCTCATATTTTCTTGCTTTATTCTTAAATTTTCTGTTTTCTTATTGGGTTACATTTTCTGTAATAAACATTTTTCAAAAGTATTTTTCTCTCCAGCATCTTGAGTAGAGTGTTACCTTACTTTTATTCTGTGGGACCTCTGCATTAGACTCACACAGTCTTTACTCTTCTCCAGACAAGAAGAAGCCTCTGCTAGTCGCACATTTCCACAAGGCAGGAATCATAGAGTCCCCTTGACTCTCTCCCTTGTCCTTCTTGTAATTCTGTTAGATCATGTTCTAGGACCTCAATTCCAGGATTGGTTGATAACATTCATTCTACAGATTAAGGTGCACAAAGGGCTGGAAGTCAGGAGGGATATGGAATGATGCATAACTCTAGGAGGAGATCATCTTCCTACACTGTAACTCTGTGTCTGGGGGATCTGGGTTTGTATGTGATCAAGCTTCCAAATCAGTCATCATTGAGAGTGAGGACTTTGCCCAGCCTCTTCCTGTGCTGCTGTTTGCCAGTCAGAGATAAGCCCATCTATCAAGCTGGACTTTGCTGTGCGTAACTCCCATGTAATCTTAAGGACCACTAATTCCATATGCTTCTTACTGCCCATAGGCTGTGACCTGCTGACACCTTGCACATTAGGCACTTCTAATAGAGCCCTGCAATGACCTCCCTCCTGCATTGTAAAGGAAGGCTTTTGGGTCTACTATCCTAAGAAGCAGCTGTGTTAACACAGCCTCTTACCATTGGCAGTGCATTTTGCAGACATTCTCCACATCAGGGTGTGAGAATAGGTGCCCCTGATTCCAGTCTTGTTGCAGATTTATGCATATTATATGTCGTCCATATTTATATATGTTTTTATGTATGCACTATACATATATTAATATATAACATTCATTGAGCATTGCAGATGTTGTACAATGCAGTTGGGATTCTGGAAGAACAGAATTAGATGTCAGTCTCCTGTGGACAATAATAGGCAAAACACATTTACTTTAATTTAGAAATGGGGCATATTATTCTTCACAAGTAGTTTGGCAGAAAAGCCATACTGGACTAGTGAGAAACTGTATTGCTTTTGGATAAGCACTTTCTAAAGACCTAATGACAGTATGTTGTATAGAGCATGTACATCTATCTACTCCTTTCTTTGGTTATGAGATAGAGGAAGGGTGGTATCACCACCTGAGCAGGGTTGTAATAATTATAGGTGAAGTGAATGTTTACTTACTTGAAGAAAATTTGCTACCAGATAAAGTTGGACTTTTGCTAACCACTGAGCAGGTAAATAAACTTATCTAGGTCCTCTTGAACTTTCTCAAAAGACAGATATTAGCTGCAGCTTCCCTTCTCAATCAACTAGGAACAGTGGACCATCCATCCACTAAGATGTTTTAAATCAATTTAAATAAATGTACTCTGTTGGTCATCAAAGACCCTCTGGCTTTGATTCACTATTAAAAATACTGTGACAAGACATGATGAAGATTTTACTGACACAAATATATTTCCCATGAAAGTCGAGGACAGAACATTTAAACTGTTCAAAGTGCCCTTCATTTGCTCTTCTTCTCCAAGCTTCTTCAAGGAGTCCATGAATCTGATGCCTTGCTGCTGTTATTAGAATCATGAGATCCTTAGTTCTAGGGGTCTGCCCTCAAATATGAGGATGTGTCCCCAGGTAGATTCAAATTCATCAGAATAATTTATCATGGCATATCATCTGAGGATTTATTCATAGTTTTAGCTTATATTGTTTCTTCTCCACTTAAGGTAAGATATAAGCAAAACATACACAGGTATGTATGCAGGTTGGGCACACCTATTTGTTTTTGTATTTTATCCATCTATTTTTGAACTTCGAGGGTGACTGTTGGTCCCAATTCTTGGACCTGGATTTATTTGTCTTTCACCCTGACACTTTGTGATTTCACAGCCGTGTTGGGCTCGAGCTTGGCTGGCTTTGCCCTGCACACTGGAGCCCCAAGCTATGAAGCCTCCCAGTTGCAGCTGTGCAGGCTCCTTGATCATTTTGCTGTCCTTCTCTGAAGGTTTGGTTCAATAGTAGAAGTGCTGTTCTTTGTTTTGTTCCCTGCACCATTTCCTCCAGGCAGAACTTGGCATCCGGCAAATCTGTTTTGGCCTCCATCCAGGTAATTTAGTAGCACAAGTTTCTCATTATAAAATGGGTTCACCTGTAGGATGGTCCCACGGTCTGGACACCGAGCTGGCATTATTATTATTAAGACGCTGCTTCTGTACAACATATGTTTTCAGCATAGATTGTTAATTTTCTCATATCCATGCCTAGGGAGGTTCCTTTAGGGTTGGCACTTCTTTGTTCTTGTTGGGAATTGAGAGAACAGCTAGCTAAATTTCCAGCTGTCCTCTTCACATTACTATTTAAAATTAGAGACGACAAAGACCGCAATTATAAAAACAAATTGCCAGTGTGTCTGTTCCTATGCTCGAGGAAGGGTTTTTCGATTGCTCTGAATGTTGGAGCAAGCATTTTAATTTTGGGTCACTATGAAACCACGATTATGGTACATTTAACTGTCCCTTTGTTTTAAAGAAGGTATGGGTTACCTCAGCCCATTTGTGTCTTACTACTCTAAGGCTGATCTTTTCTTGGGTTAAAAGAGAAAGATTACACACTGGGGTCATTCTACAAATGTTTTGCATTAGTGCAGAAATTGCCTTCATGTACTAAGATGTTTAAGCACCTACAAAGTTGTCACCAGCCATCTGGACTGCTGGGAACACTAAATCAATCTGTTGTATGCACAAAGCCAAGTAATTTATCTGTCAGGTAGTATTTCATTTAAAAAATATTTCTGTGCAAAATGAAATACGTAAAATCGTCCATTTCTATACCTGAGTCTGGCCGTTCCCATTATTCCACAGATAAACTTATCTTTTTAATGGAGCAAGAAGGTCCTTGGGCAGGCACGTTGGCCTTCCATTTTAGGAAAGGGCTGCTATTTACATTATGCAAATATCCAAGAACTGTTGGGAAAAGCATCAGTATCTTGGTTGATTATTGTGCTTCTCCCAACCTAGCCTTGAAATTATTCAGATGAGTACTGGAATCAGGTCAGTTGAGGTTTTCCATGATGACTTCATGACAAAGGATCCGTACGTTATCCAATCTGATGCAGTTAGAAGCCAGAGCCCTATTTTATCTCCTTATTCTATAGTGGGGGCTGAGCAAGCTTTATGAAGCTTGAGTTTAATCTTCCTCTCAGATTTATGCTCCTCAACTCTCCAAATGTAGACGTGCCTTCTGGCATTCCTTCCTTTCTCCACTGTCAGACACCAATTTGCATTATGGGAAGTGTGCGTGCACGTACCTAGTGTATGTACCTGCTCTGTTAAATTATTCCATTTTTCAATCGTAAAAACCAAAGAGGAGTTGGATGAAAAATAACTGACTCTCTTCCACCATTTTTGTATTTTTCCTTTCCTGTAAGTAAATGAATCATTCCTAACTTGATACATTTTGTGTGGGGATCCCAGTCTGGTATCATTTCTCCAGCCCTGCGAACTGATTAATGAGACACCATCTCGGCTGAATTTATGCTTCTGTTCACCTGGCAAAATGCGGTTTGTTCTTCCTTCACAAACAGAAAGGAAATGTACAGAAATCAGGTTTCTCATATCTGTGTGCCAGAGGCCAACAGAGAAAGGTTGCAGAAAATGTTTCAGAAAGGCTGCTTGGGAAGAGAAAGGTGCTTTTGTAGATTTGAAAATATTACTTAGACCAAGAGTCTGCATCCTACTGGGATAGTTTTCACAGGAGTTGTTAACTCCTTGGAAATGTATCTATTTCTACTCAAAAATGCTCGGGTGCTAAGATGTTCTAGCATCTCCCTAGAAAGGTGCCTGACATCTCTTCTCCCCATCTTATGTCCTCCTCTATCCCTTCGAGGGCCAGTGAAGGCCACTGGAGTCTCCTTGTTGAGAATCTGCAGGTGATCACAGATTTTACTACCTGACTATATAGTTAAAGGTGGGTTCCACACAGGGTGGCACTAAACTTCATTCCTTAAGTGTTTCTAAATGTTGAAAAGAGATACTGTAAGAATTTGGGTGTCTTATCCAAATATGTAAGGTTGACTAACTCTGGGACGAGATTTTAGGACCACAGAATAGAGCATCATCAAACATGATGGGAACGTTCTGGTTCCCCATTGGATGAATTTCATGACAGGATGTTCAAAACCTGCTCACTGTCATAAGAGCCCTAGGAGGGCCCAGTAGCAGAGCCCAGAACGGTGACTGATCCAAGTGCACTGCTGGGTCCCTGGCTCTTCCCGACACCGTGCTGCCATTGCTGGGAGGATGGAGAAGAGACTTTTTTTTTCCTTCTCTCAGCTTTTCCTGCCAGGTGTTCTGAAAATCTTTGTTCCAAACTTTTCTCATCGATTTTTCTCCTCAGCAGCCGGAGTCGCCATCCCCCTCACACAGTGACTGTAGCTCACACTCCCCTGATGACAAGGCTTTCGTGGCTTTCCTGCCCTTCAGCAGTGAGCTGTCTGTCCTCAGCTCCTCCCCACCGGACCATGGCCCATCCCTTCCTCACCATGTAAACTTCCAGTGCCGGATGCTCCATGCTGGAAACACCTCCTGTGTTGGCACATTTGTGGAATGCTTGCCTCTGTGGGGAACATTCCTGTCTGTCTCCAAGCCCAACACACTTTACAAGCCTGCTGATCCTAGCTCACCATTGCCCAGACCTCAGATCTCCTGCAGCAGCCGGGGGCTCAGTGGTCCAAGAGTCGGACTTCTTGTGACCCACAGCATCACTGAGGGTAGACGCCCTCACAGTGGGCCTGCACCGACCCCCTGAGGTTGGTGCACACCCTCTGGTTTTGCACAGACACCTCGGTGTTTCTGTCCCATTTGTTTTAGTCCTGGAAGACAATCTGGCAGGCTCTTGTTCCTTTAGGTTTTCAGCAAACATGTGCTGAGAGGTGGGATATGACATGAGCAGACGGTGAAACTCCAGGTTCTACTGTCAGGAGGCTGTGGTCTCCGACACTCCAGCTGCTGTTCTGAGAAGAGCACCCAAGGCTACACTTGCCTCTGCTTCACCTCCTGAAGCCAGACCCCAGCCTGCCATCTTCAACCTACATCCCAGTGGTGGGGCGGCTTAGTGGAGTATTGGTTAGTCGTGTGCAAGCCTGTCCTTGTCCTGCCAGGGTCTAGGAATGGGGATGGGTGGTTTGGGGGCAGTAATCAGGGTGGGGAGTGTGGCATGCAGTGGGGCTGAAGCACAGGCTTTCCCTGGCAAAACTTTTGCACAGGTTTTAGAGCCATCTTCAGGGCTTGGCCAGAAATTGGCTTTTAAGCTTCTATGAGTCTGGTTTGACTGTTCACCAGGTAACTGCCACCCTCCCTCTCTGGGTCTTTAGTGAAAGTGTGTGAGTGTCCTGAGGCCTGATGAGATCCCGGGGCCATGTAGCTGATCGACGTGCACTCTTCTGAGAGCTGAGGATCCCTGGTGGATTGATGAAAGCCACCTGTGGCCGCTCTCCAGGAGAGGAAGTGGGGATTGTTCTCATTCCCTTTTATTAGAGTAACATTTCCCCAATGGGATGCCATGGGGTGTGATTCCTCTAAGGAACTCTGGATCTCATTATCTGACTCCTTCTGGTGTGGACAACATGGCAGAAAGACTAAGTCTGGGGAACTGTGTTCTTCCACAGCGTTAGAAGAGCTCAGGCCAGGAAGCTGACTCAGAGGTTGGCGAGGGCTAAGAGTGTTTATATTATTAAATAGCGTGTTTTTCCTATTTTCCAAATGATCTCTTCTTATAGGAGAAACAGGGCTTTAAGTGAGAAGGTCATGGTCACCAGGTTATTGAAGTGCAAACATGAAACACATCTATGTCGACAGGACCACATTGCATCCACGTTTATTCAAATTATCCAGATAGGTAAGAAAAGTCAGACTATATTGATGTAATCTGTAGAACCTGATCAAGCCAGTAATCATTATGCCTTTTGAGTTTTCAGATGGTATTAAGTGGATTTAAAGAGTGTCGGCTGAACGTGGTGGCTCACGCCTGTAATTCCAGCACTTTGAGAGGCCGAGGCAGGCAGATCACCTGAGGTCAGGAGTTTGAGACTAGTCTCACCAACATGGTGAAACCCTGTCTCTACTAAAAATACAAAAAAGTTAGCCAGGTGTAGTGGCAGGTGCCTGTAATGCCAGCTACTCAGGAGGCTGAGGTAGAAGAATCTCTTGAACCCGGGAGGCAGAGGTTGCAGTGAGCCAAGATGGTGCCACTGTACTCCAGCCTGGGCAAAAAAAGTGAGACTCCATCTCAAAAAAAAAAAAGTGTGTCTGCTGCAGGTGGCACCAGGTTTTCTGCAGGAGATACTGTGGGTGGGTGCAGGGGACATTTCCTGGAGGACTTCGCCATTTCTGTTTTCCCCTGTGAATCCTGTACCCTGTGCATGTGTTGCTTTAAGCCAAAGCATAGACCTAACTCAGGCAGAGAGAAAAAGCAGAATGACGTGGCCTCACAAACGTGGCATGTTCCTGCTCCACGGGTCAGGGACGGGAAACTCTTTTCCTTTCCAGCAAACACAAAACACAGCTCTGCACCACCTGCCTGTCAGGTGCCCCATTAACCAGGCAATCCCCCAAGGCCCGTTTAGTGGGAAACAGTAGGATCGGGCAGGCTCTGCCCACCCCAGGAACACAAACCAGGAGGTTCAATCTCCTTGGTTTGCACTCCCAGGTAATGTCCTCTAAACAGTGGCAAGGCCACTCATTGGAACTGACACTCTGTGATGGGCTCAGACAAACACAGGGGTCTGGCTGGGCTCCTGGAGCCCTGGGATGGGGTGACCCAACGTGGCAATCATTTGATTGAAACGATCAACTCATTTCCCGTAGGTCACAGGATATCAGTGGGCTCCAAATCGGAAGAGACTTGGCCTTATTGCCTGATTACCGGCGGCTGCCCCAGCTGAATTCAGGAATGTGCGTTTGAAAGTGGAAAATACCAGCCATGGCTGGAACACAGAAGTCGAGATGATGCCTCCAGGAAGTTCCTTCTCTCGTGTCTGCACACTGTAGGACCGACAGTCGGTTACAGAAGACCACAATCCCTGCACAGTACACAGGAGCTCCTGGCCCATGGCCCTGCCCTCTGCAAGGTCAAGAGAACCGGTGTGCACATGGTGTCAGATGTGCACCCAATATCAGGGAAGAGGAAGTGTGTTGGTGTCCTAGGACTGGTGTAGCAAAGCCCACCATGTTGTGGGATATAACCAACAGAAATTTAATGTTTCTAAGTTCTGGAGGCCAGAAGTCCCAAATCAAGATGTCAGTGGGGCCTCGCTCCCTCTGAAAGCCCTAGGGAGGGATCTGCCTCCTGCCTCTCTCCCTGCTCTGGTGGCATCAAGTGTCCCTCAAGATAGATGCATTCCTCCAACTCTTCTCCTTTATGTGAGTTCTGCCTGTGTCTCCACATCGTCTGTCCTTCCTGTGTGTCTGTCTCTGCATCTAACGATCCCCCTTTTATAAGGATACTGATCACACCGGATTAAGGTCCTGATGTAGTTAGGCTTTGTGTGTCAGCTTTTTTCTTTTTATGAGACAGAGTCTCACTTTGTCCTCCAGGCTGGACTGCAGTGGCATGATCTCAGCTCACGGCAACCTCCCTCTCCCAGGTTCAAGCAATTCTCCTGTCTCAGCCTCCCAACTAGTTGGGACTGTAGGCACATGCCATCGTGCCAGTCTAATTTTTGTGTTTTTAAAAGAGTTGGGGTCTCATCATGTTGGCCAGGCTGGTCTTGAACTCCTGACCCCAAGAGACCCTCCCACTTAAGCCTCCCAAAGTGCTGGGAATACAGGCACCAAATCTCATCTTTAATTGAATTCCCCATAATCTTCACGTGTCAAGGCAGGAACCTGGTAGGAGGTGATTGGATCATGGGGTGGTTTTCCCCGTGGTGTTCTTGTGATAGTGAATGGGTTCTCATGAGAGCTGATGGTTTTATAAGGGGCTCTTTCCCCTTCCCTCTTGCTTCTCTCTCCTGCCACCATGTGAGAAGGTCCAAGCTTGCTTCCCTTTCTCCTTCCGCCATGATTTTAAGTTTCCTGAGGCCTCCCTAGCCACGCAGAACTGTGAGTCAATCAAACCTCTTTCCTTTATAAATCATTCAGTCTCAGGTGGTATATCTTTCAGCAATATGAGAATAGATTAATTAATACAGGTCCACACTAGTGACCTCAGTTTAACTTGATTATTTCTGTAAAGACCCTACTTCCAAGTAAAGTCACATTTCATGGTACTGGGGGTTGGACTTTCATATATATTTGTGGGGGTACAAAACTCAAAATGGAAGAGAAACTATGGTGACTCCATGTTGTTTCTGGAAGGCTCATCTCTTGGGACAAAAACCCTAGTGCCACGGTACTTGGATGGTCCCGTTCATACCTGCTCTGTTTTCCCACAGAGCCTGGAGATTAGAATAGCTTTCCTGATATCTAGACCTGTCATGTCCTCAGGTGGGAATTCATTCGTTCTGTATGCAACAAACTGTCCTTAGAACCTTCTGACTGATGCTGACATCAAGAAGGAGAAGCCGCCTTAGCATCTTTTTCATGCACTGTTGTTCTAGTTATTGGCTTCTTAGAGACTTCTTCAGTTGCCATGAGAAGTGGCCCTGATCTTGGGGAACATGACAGACATGACCTAAAATATATTCTAAGGAGAAAGAAAGCAGCACCCAGAGTGAAGTCTGCAGAGCCAGGATCTCTCTGGAGCAGCCCTGATCAAGTCTCCAGGGTGCTATCCAGTACCATCCAGTGAGCCAGGTGTGACAATCCATGCCTTGTCACAGCTGCATAGATCCCTGACTCAGTGGCCCCACCTGACTCCTACTTCCTGCTTTAGCATGACTAGGAACAGCCCCAGGTTGCTGCTGGAAAAACTGCTAGCAGCGTGTCAGAAGTTGCTAGTGAGAGATAAAAGCTGGCCCTTCATGAGGCCTGGAGAAGATGATGAGAATGTGGACTCTCAACAGTGATGTGCAGGGAGCCACACAGCTCGCAACTTGTACCTTTCATCTTGCATCACCTCTGTGGTCTGTGAAGCATTACTTAGAGATGATCTGACCCTCCTCATCCTCTCCTTTCTCTCCTTATTTTCCTTCATGGCCAATGCCAGAGGATCAAGAACGCACTTAGTCTACTGGATCACCAGAGCAAGTCTGCTGTCCCTCTAGGTGGGAGGGCCAGGCACAGACTCCTTGGCAAGGCAGCAATCAAAGCCAGTTCTGAGTATTTTTTTTAAAAAACTCAGTTGTTTGACCTGCCAAGTCTCCTCAGCATGTAAATACTTTAAATGATGGTAGAAATCCATATTATTCTGCTTTGCAAAAATCTAAATGAAATTAGTCACAAGTATAAACAAATGGGTTCGCATTCAAGGGCAGTACTATTGCTGCTTAAACAAGATTCGCACTTGGGTTTCAGAGAGGAACACACTGATGTCCAGATAACCAAGTGGAACAAAGGAGGTGCAAGTAAAAGGTACTGGGAAAATTTTTCTTTTTTGATGAGTTTCCGATTCAGTTTTTCAGGCATAGGTATGGGTCAGTATATTAAGTGGGCAGCTGTGCTCTGCCATGAAATAATGAGAATATCACCTACCAGCACCACTCAGTCCTCCCAGGTAAGACTGCAAAAGCATCAGCCTCCTTGGGTCTAAGGATTATGGAACAATCTCAGAGAGGTGCCTCCTGGAAGTGCCAGGCCCTGGCAAAGGTCAACATTTTGGGTTGCTTGCCTAGATCCTGGAGATTTGGAATGGGAGGTGGACTCAAACTGTTGCCAAGAAGATTTTGTTACAAGGTTTTAAAAATCCCCAGTGCTGGTGAGGTACTGGAACACACCTCATTAATGCACAAAGCAGGGCTGAGGCCCTGATTCCCAGGCCAATGGGCTGGGGGAATGAGGACCAGAGGCTGGCCAGGTCAGCTTGTGAGGGTGAGGTGCCCTAGACAGCCATGGGTGGGGAACAGGGGGCACAGAGATCAGTGGAGGTATTTTAGCTGAGCACTCCCGCAGCAGCACCAGAGGGTGGGAAGTCACCTGTGAAGGTAGTGTCCCTTCCTGGGAGCTGTGCCTGGGGTTCACTGTCCCTCCCTCCTCACAGTGCCATGCTGAGCGGTTCCCTCCAGCCTTTGACTCTGGGCTTTCTGCTCCCCTCCAAGGCCGTGGTCCTCTGCACAGTCTCCAGACGGTGGTCATTTTAAGTGGCTTCTTTTAGTAGAAGTTCCCAAGCAAGTGACCTCCTCCACAGAGAATCGATTGCTGAAGTTACAGTACCTGCTTCCTGGCTGATCTGTAATATGGCCCCAGCTTGGGCCACCTTACATCCTTCCCCCGACCTCATTGGCACCCGTAGGTTTTCTGCAGCTCCATATGCTACTCTAGAAAACACTCTCACACCAGACTCTGGAAAATCGCAGCAGCCAGGCTCTGATTGATTGCTATGGGGTTCTTTCTCAATATCATATCAATATTCTCTCCCATACCTCTCTCACCCCAACCCAGCCCTTGGGGAGATGATAAATGCCTCAAGTCAGAGGCTTTTCCTGCCTCCTTCTCACGCAGACCTTGCAGGCTTAGGGGGTTGCTGAAGGCTGTGGGTAGCTGTGAGGCATGCTTTTGAAAACAATTCTCTGATGAGGCTTGTGGAAGCTCTCCACAAACAAACATGCTGTGGAGCACACATATGTGTGTGCATGCACCCAGAAGCCCACAGAAGTGGAGGAGCAGGGTGCAGATGCCCTCCAAATCTTCTTTGTGCTGCTCCACCTGCAGTCACCTTTTTTCCTCCTTAGTACCTCATTGGCTCCCAAACTCAACCACAGGTCCCCAGCTCCTTCTCTCCATTCTCTGTACATCCTCCCCCAGCTGAGTCAGACCATGCACTGGTTCTTATGACATATTCTTGTGACTTCTATAAGAAAGACCAACACTTTGTATTAAAATAATCATGACAGTGCGTTGCCCTCACTAGCCTGGGGCCTGCTTGAAATCAGGGAGCTTGTCTTTCATTTTGAAAGTCCCCAGAGTTACCACTTAAGAGGCAGATATGTGTGGAGTGAATATATATATACATATATATATATATATATATATATATATACACATATAGATAGATAGATAGATATCTCCCTCTCCCTCTACACCCGAGCTCTGCTCCATCTATATCTGTCTACATTCATATCTCTGTCTATCCACCCATCTATCCATCCCCTAGCCACCCATCCAGTCACCCATCTATGCATTCATCTATCCACCCATTCATCTACCCATCTATCCATCCCTCTATCCATCTATCTCTTCACCCATTTATTCATGAGTCTCTCCATCCATCCATGTATCTATCCATACATCTATCCACCTATTTATCAACCCATTCATCTGTCCATTTATCTTCCATCCACCCATTTATTCATCCATTATCCACCCATATATTCATCCAACTATCCATCCATTCACCTATCTATTCATCCACTTATCCACTTATCCATCCACCCATTCATCCATCCATCTATCCAATCATCCACCCATCTATTCATCCATTATCCACCCATCAATTCATTCATCTATCCATCTAGTCATCTGTCCATCCATCCACCCATCCACCTTCTATCCATCCATCTATCCACCCATCCACTCACCTATCCATCCATCTATCCATCTATCCATTTACTCATCCACTCATCTATTCATCCAGCTATCCATTATCCACCTATCTACTCATCCACTCATCTATCCACCCATCTACTCATCCATCTATCCATCTGTTCACTCATCTATCCATCTACCTATCCATCTATCCAACCATTTATTCATCCATCTATCCATCTATCTATCCACCCACCTATCCATCCATCTATCCACCCATCCATCCACCCATCTGTCCATCCATGTATTCATTCATCTATCCATCTTTCTAGACACTCATCTATCTATCCATCCATTCATGCATCCATCCATATGTCCTAATATTTATATCTATATTATGCTAGTCTACATTCATATCAATATTATGTATATGTATCTGTGTCTATATGTCTTGATGTCTGTCTATATCTAGAGTCTATCCATGTATATCTATATACATATCTAATTTTATTTGTATCTGTGTATATCTATATTCATCTATTTCTGTGTATCTATCCATCTATATTATGTCTATGTCTATATTTATATTGATATTATGTGTGTGTATCTCTGTCTATATGTCTTTATCTCTATTCGGGACCCTATCCATCTATATCTATATATGTATCTGATTTTATCAGTATCTGTATATATCTACATTAATCTATCTATATATCTATCTTTTGTAAAGCCTCACTATATAACTCATAACATACATCCGTGAAGCATGTGATCCAGGGCTGGACGTTACAGCCACATTTACCTTCTCCATGAAGCCCAGAGCTGGACTCCCTTACTGCTTACCTTGTTCCCTCATCTCTAATGTCTTGCTCTTCGTGTTGTAGGATGATGTGACTCTACTACATACAACTATAGAAAATTTGCAGAGCAGGTCTCGCTCTTTGCCTCTAGAATTACTGTTGTTCTGCAAACACCGCACAGCACTGATTTTCTAACGTGCAGACTTAAAGGTGGTTTCTGTTTTGTTGGCAGAGTCCCTGTGACTTTTATTATCTGAATTTTATTTTAGAATGTTTCTCCAGTTTAAAAACTTACCAGGACATAAAAATAGTTCTGGAAATCTGGAATTTTTAATAACACAATTATGCAATATAGCATGAAGTTTCAAATTCCCTTTGTAAAATGAGACGCCCAAGGATGGCGCCCCCGCCCACCTGCTGGATTAACTGAGGGAAATTAGAGTCTGTGCATTGCATCATTCAGATGCTGCCTGATCACTTGGACTCACAGTGCAGCCAGGACTTCACGGACTGTTATAAACGGATAGCATCCCCTCTCCAAAGAAGACCTTCCTAGTCATTATGGATCTCCTGTAAACAGTGATCTAAGCTTCTTTTCCAATGCTACTTTGCCATTGGATGAAGCAAAATGTCAGGTGAGCTCGCTAGCAAATGTGCCTTGAGCAGAGCCCACTTCCGCATCTCCAGTATGGTATCCTTTGTGCTCTGCTGATGGTGGAGGTGAGTGAGTGGGTCCCAGCGTAGGGGCAGAGCCTTGAGGAATCACTGCAAATACTCTAGTCAGTTCCTCCCATAAGTGTGTCAGCTCTGTTCTGTACAATGGAGAAGGTGGGTCCTGGTGGGCTGGAGAAAAGAGGAGGGGCAGCCAGGAAGATGAGGAGAAGGGGTTCATGAATGAGACAAAAAGGACTTTTTCTTGGGATGAAAAAGTGACATTTTAAGATGTGATTTCTTTGTAAAATAGCCAGAAGCCCCACGAAGTTTGGCCAGAGCCTCTCCCAGCAGGAGCTCCTTGAAGATCTGACTTGGCAGGAGGGCTCCTTCCCATGCCTGACACGAGAACAGCCCTGGCCTGGAACAAAGGCACTGCCAGTCACCTGCACCTGACCCCGGGAAAGCACATTCCCCTGTGAGCACAGGCACTGCACGAGCTTCCACGTCGACCTCTCTGTCCAGAAGCCTTCTGTTCTTCCTCAGCTCCAGGTCATTGGACCTAATATTGATCAACTAAGAAGATTCATAAAGTGAAGGGCAAGGCTGCATGCCACCAAGAAGCTGTGTGGCATCCAGGAAGGCGAGCCGCCACCAGTGTCTGGCATGGTGCCCGGCGGGGGCTTGCTGCAACAGTGAGTCCTGAGTACTTGGGGTGCCATCAGAAACCTGGAGGTCTTATCTGTGCACGGTGAGACTTTGATGGACAGCACCCTTGCCTCCTGAACATCTTAACTGCCAATAAAATGGAATTCTTGAAAGGAATCCTGGGAGCTGGATCATCAGGAAATTGAAAGAGCTTGGAAAGAAGATTTCTTTTCCATAAAGCAATCACTTTCTCACACTAGCTGTGTCCCAAGGTTCAATCACTTATGACTATTTATGTGGTTATAAAATAACACTGATGAAGTAGGCTTTTTCCTCTGTCATGAATCATTTGACAAAGACTTCCTATTCAACTTGCATCGTCTGGACCACACTAGGCTGTTGTTGAAATGAGCAGGTGCCGTTGCTGCTGCAAACTATGCAAACTGTGGACTTGGGGCCAACAGCAGACTGTGTGAGAGGTGGTGACCTTTGTAGAGTTTTTTCATTTGCAGAGAATCAGAAATGCTTTTTTCCTGAGTTGCTGGAAGTCATCAAGATGCTCAGTAAAGGAGAAGAAAATTGAGAAACTTAGGAGAAGAAAGTAAGCTATTACAGACAGGGAAAAGCACACAGTGAAGCACCACACCCATTCTGTCCTGGGTCAGGTCCTTTGTTCATCTTTCTCCTCCCTGCTTCCTTCCCTTCCTCTCTCCCTTCCTCTCTCTCTCCCTCCCTCCCTCTCTCCCTCCCTCTAGGCCACAGTCCTGCCATGATTAGAGCACTGTGATGGTGCCAGGTAGAAAGAGACTAAAGATCAATTTTCTCACTGATATCAATCTCTAAATTTTAGGAATATACTCCAAGTGTCCCCATCTTTCATTTAGCAGTGGAGACTTTCAGGACACATAAATTAGCTCAGCTTTTCACAAATATTTTCATAATGAGCAAAGCATCAAAGCCAAGCTTCTGCCAGAATCAGAGAGAGCAAGCAAATGGGCTTAACCCCTTCTGCCACAGCTTACCAGCTATGCACCCTTGGGCGAATTCCTTTGTCTCTCTTAGTTTGCCTTGTCTGCAAATGGGAACCTTAACACTCTATTTTTTTTCTTCCAAAATGACTTAGATCAATGGCATGCTTGCAAATTGATGTGCATATTGAATGTGTAGTATTTATTTGGTCAGATGATATTATCAATAATAAGACAGATCGCAGTTTCAGAAATATTAAAATGTGACAAAATGCCTAAAAACTAGAGGAACTACGTAGCGTCTTCCTGGGGTAAAATGAGCCAAGGGCTACAAAGCGATTTGCACTGAGCTTGGCATGTAGCAAGGGCTTGGGGGGGTGAAGGCCGCTCTTCCTGTTACTCTCAGGATAATTAGGACGGATGTAATTATGACATTATAATCAGCTGGGCCATATCTCAGCTAGGAATTCACAGTGCACTTTGAAGCTGTGGAAATACCTACATGACACTTCTTATGTTGCCTGCTTCAGAGGACACCACAAAATATCACCAAAGCCAGAGTTAAGCTTTCGAAGGAAATTGTTGAATTTCCAAATTTATTCCTATTCGTGGCTGAATGTTCTACATGCTGGGGGTTGCTCTGGCGGCACACCCATGATAGCAACTGTGAAAGTGTATTTGCTTCCATTTAATTAAAGTCGGCCGTGAGGAATGTATTCACAAGTGTTGGCCAAGTGTGTGACTTTTCAGGGGAGTCCTTCAGTCACTGGCATAAGAAAGAAGGGGTCTGTGCCACAGAATCTTCTGGGGCCAGGCCATCACTGAAAACACGTTTTCCACAACCCAGCCTCTGCGTTCTCTGCTGACAAACACACAGACACCGAAGACAGGGCTCGGAAACACGCCGCAGCTGCCAAACGGTTTCCCTTCCTCGGCTGCTTTTCCTTCCCAGGGCCAAATGGGCCTCAGAACAGACCTGAAAATCTGTGAGATGGAAGCTGGGAACTGAGTGGTCCTGTGCAGAAAAGAGGCTCCAAGTGTTGAGACGACATCCCCAGGACATACGGTACAGTCCAGGGCAAGTCTCTTTCCAGACCGCCTGCAGAGCCTGGCCTCGGTCAGGCACAGCTCCAACTTTCCTGCAAAAACTGCCTTGCAAGGCCCTTCATCCTTCTCTCAGCTCAGAAATGGGGTTGGAGTGTCTCACACACACATCCGAGATAGGCGCACACCTGGGATCCTGCTATGTTGCAATCCCCTGAGGGTAAACACGGCTGTTAAAACTGAGGAGTCAGGGACTTTGGATTTTTAGAAAATACCCAACTCTGATCACAATGGGAATGAGGATGACGATGATGATTCTGTGACGTAGGGAGCTCTGTGTCCCTCACAGTTCAGACCGAAAATCATCTTTCTTTCCAGATTCTGCAGTGGAACCCTAGGAAATCGTGGTGTTTTGTGAAAAACTTCTCAGTCTGTGGCATGAACCTGGAGCACAGACAAGGATAGCTCCAGGCTTCTTTCCAAATCCTCTGGAGAGGGAATGTCTGCGAGAGCAAGTTGTGGGGAAGAGCAGAGAGAGAAAGATGTAAATCATGGTAACTTCATAAAACGGAGTTTTCTTGTAATATTCTTTGGTAATGTTGAGCTGAAAATAGATTTACAATCAAAAGGGGCTTAATCTGATATTAAAGAATTCTCTTAAAATTCCCCAAACAATTGAGCTTTTTTCCCCCTTTGGTTTGTTTTGCATTAGTTCCTCCAAGAGGCTGTGGATGTAAAGAAATATACTGACATTAATTAAAGTGAGTTTTGTGTTGCTTAGTGGGGGCAGTGTCAGCTCTGGATTATCAGCTGCAAATAACCCTGCCTGGCTCACGTAGATGGAGCCTCACTCCCCAGGCGATGAGCCACTCCTAACAGGACAAGGTGTACCGTGAAGTGGGGGCTTTTTGACCACGCCACACAGAGGGTAGATGTTCCCATAGCTAATCCATATTTCCGGGTCAGAACCAGTGCATTCAGAAAGATTGAGAATAGGCCAGGTGCAGTGGCTCACACCTGTAATCCCAACACTTGGGGAGGCCAAGGAGGGTGGATCACCTGAGATCAGGAGTTCCAGACCAGCCTGGCCAACATGGCAAAACCCGTCTCTATTAAATATACAAAAAATGCCTGGGCATGGTGGTACATGCCTGTAGTCCCAGCTACTCAGGAGGCTGAGGCAGCTGTAGAATTGCTTGAACCCGGGAGGTGGAGGTTGCAGTGAACGGAGATCATGCCACTGCACTCCAGCCTGGGTGACAGAGGGAGACTCCGCCTCAAAATAAATAAATAAATAAATATAAGTAAAAATAAACAAAAGGATTGAAAATTTGCATCATCCCTGATGATGTGATGCCCAGACAGACCCTAGAGTTCCAGCCTAATCCTTTGATTTCTCTGGTCAGAAACTGGGAAAGTGGCAGATTTTAGGGAAATGCTCCAATGGACTAGCTTCTGGCCCTTCAGAAAGGTGGCTGTGGTGTCTTTAAAGTAGGAAAAATGCATTCTTCCTTGACTTTTTGTCATAATGCAGGCCCTTTCATCTGGGGGAAGCAAATCTATTTCACAGCACATCCATTACTTCGGTTGATGAGGTCTAATAAAAATTCTTAATTAAAAATAATTGTATTAATGATAATATCATAATCAGAGCCATAATTCCTATTTTCACACATAAAATCCTTTGATTTTGAAACAAATCACCACACAGCTCTCATTTGGCTTCTTATTGACCAATTAATCAAACAGGAGATAATATTTTAAAGGAAAACCACTATGTTGTAGACTGTTTCTTCATGACACACAGCATGTTAGAAGCTCCTCATTTTGATGGAAGCGTGATGGGTCTCATCTCTGTGTCTGTACACAGCACCCAGCTACACAGACACTGCAGAACCCACTCTTGGCACCCACACCCATCTCCTGCTAAGCTGTGCATTGGCTCACAAGGGCTGTGATATGTTTTCCAATGCTCACTCTGTGCCTTCACAATAAGACTACGCCATTGGACGCAGACAGCAAACCACTGTAATTGTTCTAATATGGCCATAGCCACATGGCTGGAAAACCTTACCTTTGCCAAGGTGCTCCAGACCCCCATTGGCACAGTCCATGCCTTTTCTCAAGGAGTGGAGAGGGGACTTTGCAGGAGCAAATCTAACAGTAATCCCATAGTCTGTTTTCTGTCGCTTTTAACAGAATTCCTGAAATTGGGTAACTTATAAAGAAAATAAATGTAGTTATTGAAGTTCTAAAGACTGAGAAGTCCAAGGTCAACAAGCCCAATCTGATGAAGCCCTTCTTGCTGGTGGAGACTCTCCGCAGACTCCAGAGGCAGCGCAAGTCATGGCACAGTGAGGGGCAAAGAGTACAAAGGTGGTCACTCTGATTCTCTTTTTAGAAAGCTACCAGGTCCCTCCCATGATAACCCATTAATCCATTAACCCATTAACCCATTAAGCCAAGAATGGACCAGCCCATTCATAAGCATTCTGCCCTCCTGATCCAATCACCTCTTATAGGATCCCCCTCTCAACACTGGCACGTTGAGGATTAAGTTTCAACATGAGTTTTGGAGGGGACATTTAAACCATAGAAAGACCCAACCAGAAATCTTGGTGGCCAAGATAGCCCCACACTGGGTCCATAGGGATGGGTTGGAGATGAGGCATCTGCTGCACCTTCAAGCTGAGTTCTCCAGGATGCTCTCAGCCCTGTGGTCTTGCAGTCACATGAGTGGTGCCCGCTCCAGTGGCTTCCAAGGTAAATTATGACTTCAGAGGCATGACACACATGATTGATGAAACTGAAAAGTGAAAGGCTAAAAGGAAATGAACAATAAGCTGAATATGTTTGGCATAATGTGGGGTTTTTTAACCTAATGATTTCATGTAAATCTTTCTTGGCTATTGAGGTTTATGAATAAATGCAGGGCCAAATTCTTAGTCATTCAAAGACTCTTAGTTTTGAAACTGTATATCGCCAGCTGTCGTGGAAGGGTTCTGAGACTCATCCATTTTGTGGATGGCTGTTTTATGGCTGCTGGACTCTCGGTACCTAGGCTGCCCTTTATTACACTTGGCAGGCAGCAGTGGAGAGCAGTTTGCTCTGAGTGGTTTTGGACGCAGTCTTTTGTCCCAGAGGACCCGTGGGTGGAGCGCAGGGAAGGAAACTTAGTTGTCCAGAAAACGTTGACTCTGCCCTTTTGGATCCTGGCAAAGGACCTTAGATGACAAACGCATTTATCATGGATTGAACTTTCTCTCCTACCCCCCAAAGCCGTGTCCACCCAGCGGACACCCCTGTGGATATGACCTTATTTGGAAAAAAAATACATCTTGGAAGACTTAGTTAAGTTAAAGATCTTGAAATGAGCTTTACTGGATTTAGGGTAAGCCCAAAACTCATAGACAGGAGTCCTCATAAGAACGGGGGAGACAAAGGGACAGGCAGAGAGGAAGGGTTTTTGAAGACAGAGGTGGCCAAGCAGCAGTGGTGCATCCGAAATCAGGGTGCACTGAGGACTGTGGTAGCCCTAGCAGAGAGGAGAGAGGCAGGGAACAGATTTGCCCACAGAGCCTTCAGAAGGAATTCACCTGCAGGCACCTTAATTTTGTGCTTCTGGCCTTCAGGATAACGAACCAATACGTGTCTATTGCTTTATGCAACCAAGTTTGTTGTAATTTGTTACAACAGCCCTAGGAAACTGATCTGAAGTCTTTAATTAACACAGTATCTATAACTAGTGCTCTGGCTATCTCTACCCTTATGGAAATTTTAAATGAATGTAATATTTCCTTCCTCGTATTTTGCTGTTTGTTCACACATCTGAAGCATGGTTTTCTTTTCAGTGGGTAGATTTTCACTGGCCAAAGGGTGCCTCTGTGCTCTGTCGTCTGTTTGAGACACCCTAAACCACAAGGGCCTCCTCACAGGGCTTCCGCCTTAGGCCAGGCTCCCAGAAGCAGAGCCTGAGGCAGGGATTTGGGCAAATGTGCCTGAGACTGAGGGAATGCACTTCAGGGAGCAACGCAACAGGGCTGAGACCAGGAAGACAGGGAAGGGGATGCACAGGGCAAGGATGTGGCCTCTGGGGGCAGAAGGGACCTGTGGGGCATAAACTCTACCCCCTTGTGATGAGACAACTGGTCTTTGCACCTCCATTTCCGTCAGCCATTGGTTGCAGCTGAGAAGGGCATGGGGTGACGTAGCCCTCTGGTTGCCGGACATTGGGGCCCAGGAACAGGAATGTGTATGGGCACCAACAGCACCTGCTCCAGGGATACCCACAGGTGAGGAGTTCCACAGCAGACACGCCATGCCCTCCTTGTTACTGGCCTATTTCAGAGCAGCCACCCTATTCATATTTTGAATCAACTAGGACCTAGCTGTCCCTTGACCATTGGGTTTTGTAGTGTCCCAAGACATAGACCAAATTACTCCTCCATTTTTCTAAGCACAGGCATTTGAAGACCCTGTGTTGGAGTGGCTACAGGCATCCTCAAGTTGGCATTTTTGTTATTTCTCAACATTTCAAAATGAAACATGAAGGAAATGGTGTCCTTTCACTTAAGTGCTCACTCCATCCTCCCATCCTCGCTGAATACCAGTGGTGGCCTCAGTAGCTGAGGCTGCAACAGCAAAGCACGTACACTTACTCTTTTAAAGAGTTCAGAGCCTGGGTTGGAGACAGGCAATGAGCAGATCATAAGGACCCAGGCGGAAGGTTGCCGCTGCCACCACAGAGGGATGGATCGATGGCTATGTGAGTGCTTCAGGAGCCCCTGGCGCTGAGCTCGGAGGAGCAAGCCGAGAAAGATTCACAGTAAGGCAGGTGCTGGCCAGGTAGAAGGAGAGCAGCATGGCAAAGCCTCAGAGATACCAGAAAGCACTGACTTTCCCATACTCAACGAGGAGTTTGGTGGGGCCGAGGGGTGGTGTGCTCAGGAGAGTAGTGCAAGACTGTGTCACATGAGATCGGCTCAGAGCAAGCCCTTTACTGAGGATGTTCAGGCTGACAGGTGTGGCACTGCTATCGAAATTTGGGACTTAGGGCAAAAATAAAAGAAGTGTCACATTTCTCTGAGGGTTGAGACAGTATAGCCGAAGTATAGCACCCAGACGCTGGAGAGGACACTCTGCCCAACCCAGGCCCCTTCTAGCTGAGTGACCTTAGACAAGTGGCTTGAACTGGCTCCACCTCAGTCTCATCACTTATCAAATGAGGGGTTGAAAAAGGCCTCTAACTCCTAATCCTGTGAAGATTAAGTGAATATCACAAAATGCTCAAAACAGTGGCTGGGGACAGAGTGTGAGCTTGGTGCATTTTAGCCATGAGGCCTAAAAGAGTACCCAGCCTATTGCAAGAACTCAGTCAATATATTCTGTTTTGAAATATCATGCACACTTTGAATCCGATTGACATAATATCTTTGTTTAAATACAAGATGATTTTTCTCCAATGGTTTAGTCACCATCACTGCTCCAGCAGGGTGCCCTTGCTCTTGTTGGGATTCTGCAGCCTCCTAGGGCGGGTCTAGAAAGATGTGTGAGCCCCAGCTGGGAAGTGGAGGCAGGGTCTGAGGACAGCCACCGGGGGGAGTATGGCTGAATCAGTTGTGCGCCCTTCACTGCAAGCTGTCTACTTAATTTCAGGAACACGTCATCAGACGGGCTGTCGCAGGTCACTGTGGGTCTGAGAAAGGACAAGGTCTGCATCAGTGTGCCTCAACACACTCAGCCAAGAAGACCAATGATGGGAAGAGCCACATGCAGTCAGAGGTTGGGACTCAGGTGATGGGGACCAGGTCTGCAAAGAAGCATTTTGCACTGGTTAAATGATCTTTGTGGATAGGATCCTATTCAGGTTAGCAACCAGAGGCAGGCCAGGCCAGGCCAGAACCTTGGATTCCTAAGCTACTGCCTATGACCCAGTCTACCAACATAGAGGAAACGCCCTTGGGTGAAGGCACGAAAAGTCCAAAGGCCCAGGCTGGGAATCTCTTGGCTCCTGGTGGCAGAACTTCTGATGCTCAGCTTGTCTGGGTTGGATGAGATGCCCATACATTTTTCTCTCTCTTCATGCGGTTAGCCATTTCTCTGAATTATTAGCCAGGATGTGCTTCTTGTTATTTAGTATTATGGAGTCAGGTAATAAAAGGGTTGTCATGGTACAACTGTGTTCTGGAACAAAGAAGGCTCCCATGGGAACTTTGACTCTTAACTTCCAGAAGCTTCTGAGCTTGGTTCATAAACAATGCTTCAGGGACATAGCTGTTGTACCAAACACAGAGAGAATACCATTTCATTTATTTATTTATTTATTTATTTATTTATTTATTTATTTATTTATTTATTTTTAAATGGGGTCCATGGCCAGGAGGAGTATGTGAGCCCAGGAGTTTCAAGATCAGCCTGGGCTCAAATGATCCTCCCATGTCATTCTCCCAAAGTGCTGGGATTACAAGGGTGCACCGCTGTGCCTGGCCAGGAACATCATTTTACACAGCACTTCTGCCAAGAAAAAAACAGATCCCCCAAATTCTTTGAAAAACATCCTGAGACACTCCTACGGAGTACATTGTAGCATTCATTTGATGCATGAATAAAGACAGTCAGGAAATTTAACTTTCCAATGGTGATACTCCAACTTCCTGCAGCACATAAGGACAAACTGTTGGGATTTTAGCAAAGTTCGAGTTCTTTTCAAGCTTTTCTCAGAAGAGTGAGAAGCACTGTGTGTGTATCTTTCCGTGAACCTAAAGGGATTGGCTGTCAGGTGGTTTCTAGTAATGCTGCTTCTAGTATCACGGCAGAGGTGAGTCTGCTAGTGAAAAGGTCTCAGCGCAAACTCAGCAGGCTTTCATGATGGACTTTAGGAAGAAAAGAGAGCAGATTGGAAAGAGAAGGAGTAAGGAGAAGTGGAAGGAAGTGGAGTGGCTGCCCTGTGCTCCCGTCACTTCTGCATGGCCCTGGAGGAAAATGAGCTCTCCTCCCCAAAAGCAGGCCGCGCCTCTCCTCTCTTTCTCCTTCCTTTTGGCCTTTCAAATCGACAGCCTTTCAGAAGCTGGTCCAAGTATTCTAAGGGTCAAGTGTGAAGATTTCAGAGTGGCTATGGTTGTTCCAGCAACTTCCACGTTGTGATTTCCTGAGCTGCCCTGGGGTCACAGTCCGGCTATCACTGAGGCTGGGCAGTGATCCAGATAACAGGCCGACTTGCAGCCCCAGTCTCATGACTCTCTCCGGAGATAATCTTGTTTCTTCCCATACACTAGCTACAGGTTGGTTGGAAGCCACACACAACCTGTTCCTAGATATCAATATCAGTATGCCCTGCTCAGAAATCCATAATTCATCTGCCTCGGGGATTCCTGCTCCAGAACCCATGCCAAGCCTGGCTGCTAGGTAATCCACAGCAGCCAGAAAAGGATTCCAGAAGAATCAGGAGCCGGGAGCAAATATTTCACAAGATGCACAGACAATTGACTTGCTAGGGAACCGCCCTTTGGGCACATTTACTGGGTGCATGGCCAAGCACCCTGCTGTGATGTAGTCAGGTGTGCTGAAACCTGACGCCTGGGCAGAAGCTGAAGAGTAACAGGAAAGGTGACGCACTGAAACACAACTGATGGGCACTCTGATGGCAGGTGGGTGCAAGTCAGGCAGAAGACAGGCACGTATCAGACAGGCTCAGGATTGGAGAGGAAGGTTTTGGAAACAGGCTTCCTGGATCCCAGGCAGCCAGGATTCCTGCCAGGAGGTGGTGGAGGCACACCCACACTCACACGTGACCTGCTGTATTTAACATGGAGGAACTGAGAGCTCTTCTGTCTTGCTTGCGCTCAATTAGTGTTTGTTGAATGCCTGAATAAACAAATAAGAGCTACCATGAAAGCCTAAGAAGTGTAGAAATGGAAAAGGTAAATATGAGCACAGTGTCTCACGTTAGCAAGCTCAAAAATGCCTGACACGCTCTCTGGCAACATAGCTGAGTTGAACAAAGACACACTGACATCCCCCTGCAGGCCAGGCCATAAGCTAGCCACCAGGGCTGCCTGCAAATCTCATCCTCTGCCGTCATGAAGCCTGTGATGGAAGGGGGTCTTGGTCAAGTGGACGTTTCACAGGCCCCGTTTTCCTTCTGCCTTGGTGGTTAAGGATGCCCAAGTGTGGAAAGCCCTGAAAGTGTAGAATGCCAGAGTGTGGGCCAGTGTGGCTCCCCAAATGCCCAGTGTAGGGCAGCTGTTCTCATTCTTCACCACCTACTGCCAGAATGGCGGATTCGGGGTGGGGGACTTTCAAACATACACATATTCTGAGGCAGAGCCCAGCTTTCCTGAATCTTCATGGCAAAGCACAATTGAGAGCAAAAGGAAAAGAAATAACTAAGTCACAGTACCCTAAAATCTTAAGGGATTACTTTTTCTAAAATCTAGATTAAGCATCTAACAGGGCATTCTTGCTGACACAAAGGGCCATTGACTCTAAGTGGCCTGAAAACCACTTACACAGTCAACGCTAAGCCCAGGCTAGAGTCTTTCTCTCCAGCCGGGGTCTTGAATCCCAGTTACAGATTCTCCATATTGCTTCTGAATGTGGGAAAAATATTATGAAATATAACTTGAAGTGGGTCCACATTCTTATTCAGGTGGTTTGTATTGGTTTCTGTTCTAGGTCATGCTCTCTGGATTTTAGTCTCCAGGGGTGAAGGGAGGATTCATGTTAGCACCATCACAGCAGTGTCCAGGTGTGAGTGGATCTGGTCATGGACATCTCACTGAGGTGAAAAAAAGAGAAACACAAGATGTGTCCCTTGTTTCCAATTCAGGCAAGGACCAGAGAGTTCCTCTGTCTTCTTGGAAGGCTAATGCAGGAAGAGGAGTCCCTCTGTGTATTTTCATATATTCCATTTGATACATGTTTTTTCCTATAAAGTTGCCCTGGAGGTGACTTCTCCACTGCTGGACCAGGGAATCGTCTGGTCCCATGGCTGTTTCACATGTTAATCCAACCCTCCTGCCTTCTACATCTGCCCCACCAAGGAATCCCAATCTTGCAATGATGCGTAGCTCCTGGTCCCTGAGAAGGCTGTTAGAACTTTCTTTCCAGTGACCCCAAAAGTCAACTCTGTGAAATCCTCACCCACAGTCCAAACTCAGGCTTTCTTCCATGAAGAAGATAGACTTTCACATTCTTGAGGGTGTATAGGATTTGGCCCGACTCTTCTTCTCCAGGATAAATGCCCTGGGTTCTTTTAGCTTTGCCTCAGAGGGCTGGTCATCGACCCTCTCTCATCAGGGACACCCCCCCTCAGACACACTCCTTTTTGCCAAAGTCTTTTTAGGTGTGGAACTCAGAATTGGATCTGGGCGTGATGGGACTCTAAGATGCATGTCAAGGGTGGCCATCCTCTTCATTGTGGCCCCCTTCTCTGTAGGTGCAAAAGCCTATGGTGTGGGTGCGGGCTCGTGCACGCGTGCCAGAGCAGGAAGCCAGCCCAGCAAACGTGGAAGCGTGAAGTCAGGAGCCCCTGATGATTTAGAATACTTTCAGATTCCCTGTGATAAGTTAGAGAGACGGAGAAGGCTTAGCGGACTGATACGGTGGTGATTTTCTCAGGATGCCAAGACTGAATTAATTGTGTACACCTTGAGGAAAGTGTGGAGGAAACAATAGGAAAGCTTCCTTTAAAGTCATCTTATTAAGGGAAAAGCGCCCTGGCCTCTCTCTCTCCCAGGGAACCTCCATTCTGCCTTATCAAACACAAGGTGCTTGCTGGATGCAACAGGTTCCTTCCTCCAAAGCTGTGTTCTCACATTCCTCACACCCCCTGTAGGCTTTGAAATCAGTGTTCAAAGTGGACTTTCTGAATTCATGAAAACCCACAGGTCTATAATCCATCCCTAATGGAAGTCAAACATGACACCGGCAAGATAAAACACAGTGGCCTCCCCCTCTGTTCACAGTGGGTGTCTGCGTATAATAAATATTTTATTTTACTACAAAAACAAATAACTAAACATACCCCCTGTGTTTGTTCTGAACTCGACAGTAGCTTTTGTGAGTTTACTATATTTCAAAGCGGAGCGAGGAAACCATAGTGTCACGCCGGTAACTGGGTGCACGCGTACAAAGGCAAACCAAAGCTGCTTTCATTCTCTACAAACCGCGTATTACAGGGATGCCAGCCAGTGCCCCTCTGTGGAGAGACTTGTTGGCACTCTTCTTCCGAGCCCTGTTTGAGAGCAAAGAGTGGCCACCATAAAAACAGGCAAAGAGCAAAGGTGTTTGGAATTAGTCATCTTTTGGCCTGGGGAATTGGAATTCATTCTCCACAGCCAACATTCACCAAGAAATTGCCAACACACTTATTGAGTTGGTGCTGTGCAGACCTCGCCTTCCTGTTCTCCGAATGCCAGGCTTGGATTCTTTGAGGTCCCCTGAGAGCAGAGAAGAAGGAGCAAAGTTCTAAGGCTACTAGACTCCAGGGGGATTCAAAGTCAGCCTTCATGATTATCACCCATTTCATAGACTCCATCAGCCTGTAGAACTCTTACAACCACAGTATTTAAAGGTTTCAGGAAAGTCCTTTTGATATGTCACAATCTTTTACTAGTTGATGCTTGAATAAATTAAGTGAGCAATACAAGAAATTCATCTGCGTATGTTGCTCGCCTTCATGGCTGTGGGTTAGGGTCTGAGTTGACTGGGTCGCTGATGTAACACTGACAGCCCTTCTGGAATATTATCTGACCTGCTTCTTTTTGGTCATGTTGCTATGACTCACAGATCCAGGGAAGATTTTAATGGGACCCCGTCTCCAGTGCATTTGTGCAAAGTAGTGGCTAGAGAGAATACTGCCCCAGTGCTGCTGACTTAAGTGGGGCAAACTGGTGCCAGGAGAGTGCTGTCTCAGTGCCGTTCACATCGAGTGCCACCCAATGTGGTAGTGACCAAAGTTAGGGATGGCTGTGAGCCCTCTCCAGGAGAAAAGGGCCAGTGATGGTGTCACGCTACTTAGATTTTATGTTAGATTGCCAGCCACACCATTTCTTCTTCTGATTTCCAAAGGATGTGGATCCACCTGAATTCTCAGTTGTCCAGTAGAGTAGCACAACAGACTGTTATCATGGTATACACCTGAAACGTGAGCTCGACGTCCCTGAGGGCTAATTGTATGTGTCAACTTTGACAGTGTTTTTGGATGAGATTAACATGTGATTTAGTGAGCATGGAGTAAAGCACATCTCCCTCTCCAGTATGCGTGGGCTTCATCCAGTCACTCAGAGGCCTGGATAGAGCGTAAAGCCTGGCCTCGCTAAGCAGGAGAGAATTCTCCAGCCGACTGCCCACAGACTGCAACTGCGTGCTCACTGTTGGCCTTCCCGGCTCTCCAGCCTTCTGGCCAACACTGCACATTTGAACTTAGCGGCATCCATAATTGTGTGAGGCAATTTCTTATAATAAACATCTTTTTTTCCCTCTCTGTATACATATAGACGTATGCTATTGGTTCTGTTTCTCTGGAGAACTCTGACTAATATAACCTCCTAGCCAAAGCCAATAGGAGCACAATGACATCTAATAAGAAAAACAGCAGTGACATGGTTAGATAGCTTGTCCTTAGGGTAAATTCTACCCAACGATCTGAGAGCCCAAGAAAAATTTGTATATTTCAACTTTACTGAGCTGAGTTTCAGTGCCAACCCTCCGGCCAGTATTAAAGGTAAAACACAGGCGTAAGGCAGCACTGTGGAGTCATTGCAACTAGTTGCTCCTGACAGCAACAACTGTTTTGCTCAGTGTCTTCTTTTAAAGGCTTCTCATGAGAAGGAAGAAGGTGTCCTGACTCTTTCAAGGGAAAGGATGTATACATCACCATGCTGTCCTTTTAGTTTGCATTGAGCTTTCTCCAGTGCTCAGTTTCCAGTTCCAGTTTTCCATGGCAGAATCTATATTATCTTCCTTACCAACACACATCCTTCCTCCTGTTGGCGTTATCATCATCACCTTTTTCTATGTTGTTTTCTGTCTTTAAGTAGCTAGACATTATTTTGGGGAGATGGGGCAGAAGTAGACAGCACTGGTTACAGTTCATGCTCCAGGTCCTCTGCTGGCCACTGTGGGTCCTCCCTTTATCCTTCTCAACCTTGCTCTCAGCTTGGAACTATTATCCACCGGTTCAGCCCATGAGGACCCCATGGAAGAAACAGAAAGAGGGCTGCTGGAACGTAGAATCAAGTTATTCTCCCTCTGAGGCGCCTTGGGCTGGTTGTGTCCCCCGACAGGCCATCGTGCTCCCCTTAAGGCTGGTCTGTCCTGCCCTGCTCTACCCCTCCTCAGTTCTGGCCACCACCCCCTCTCCTTGTCCCTTTAGGCCCAAGGAAGAAATAGATCCATTGTAGGGAGCCCTGGCAATATCTTTCATGGTTTCCAGTCACTGCCTCCACACCCCTGTAGTTAAGTCCTTGGTAAATAAACTATCCTTGGATTATTGTGTTGCAGAGTGTCATCTGTTTCCTGTCAGGGCGCTGATACTCAGCTGGGAATTTTTTTTAAGACCAGAAAGTAACCCAGAGTGGAGACATTTGTAATTGAAGGTCTAAGTCCAATTCTGAGGAAGTTGACAATGGTCTATAGTGAGTTCGACTGGTGACAGCAGAAACATGGAGCAAATCCATCCACAGATTTAAATCGACCAGTGTGAGGCGGGGCCCTCCATGTGCGAAGAGCTTTAAGAGGTCTGGAGGGGTGATGGCTTGGCCTTGACCTCCTGCTTGCAGGGACAAGCCACTGCCCTGTGGTCACCAATTTCAACCTAACCTTGCTGAGTCCTGGCACCAAAACAAGTCAATAGATTCCATTTCCCAAAGTGTGAAAGTGCACACAGCAGAAGAGCATTTGATCCAGCAACTTTTGGTAGTCAAAGGAAGAAAAAAGGCAGGGATATTCGAGGCAAAACCAAAGATACTAATGACCTAGTAAAGCAGCTTTTACAGGTTGGCAATAAGTATCTGAGTCCTGTGCCAAGATCATTGCCAAGGGAAGGGCAAAGCCCAGGAGAGTGAAGGCTGTAGAGTCCATAGCCAGACCTAAATGTCACCACCTCCAGGAACTCTGCCGGGGGTGCCTCAAATGCTCAGGCTCCTGAAGACAGTGGCTGGGGTGACTTTGTGGGGCCTATAGCTGGAGGGGGCAGGTGAGGTTCCTGGTCACATCACCCCTTACCTCAGCCTGGGCAGTGGCTATGGGCATGCTATTGGAGAAGGACTCCTGGCACGTGTCCCAGTTCCTGCAGAGCCAAGCTTGCACCCTCCTTGGCCTTTTGCTCTGGAATTCCCTCTGCTGAGTGGGGCTGCCCAGCTTAAATGCTCCCTTCTCCACAGAGGCTTACTGCTGAGTTCTCTCCACCCTTGGGGGTAAACTCTGAAAAAAAGTAGCACAAAGAAATACTCAGACACACCCATGGATATACATGTGTATGTGCATCTGTGTGTATGTGCATCTGTGTGTATGTGTATGTCTGTGGGCATGTGTGTGCATGTGTATATGTCTGTGTGTGAGCAAGTGTGTGTATGTATATGTCTATATGTGTGCATATGCATATGTTTGTGTATTTGTATATGTGTGCATGTGTGTTCATGTGTGTATGTGCATTTGTGTCTGTGTGTGCATGTGTATTTGTGTGTGCATCTGTATGTATATGTTCATGTGCATATGCATGTATGTGTATGTGTGTGTTTGTCTATGTGCGTGTGTGTGTGTATGTGTATTCATTTCCTGCAGTTGCTGTAACAAATTGCAACAAACTTGGTAATCTTAAAACACAGAAAAGTGTGTTTTCTATCAAGTTCTGGAGACCAGAATTGTGACAATAGTGTCCCTGGACTGAAATCCAAATGCCAGCAAGGCCATGCTCCCTCTGAAGGTTCTAGGGGAGAATCTTTCCTTGCCTCTCCCAGGTCCTGGTGGCCCTGGTGTTGGTCGGGGTATGGGCACATCACTACCATTTCTGCCTCTGTCCTCAAGGGACCTCCTCCTCTCCTGTCCATGTCAAAGCTCCTGCTGCCCCCTCTTCTCCAGACCTTTGTGGTTGCATTTATAGCCCATTCAGATAATCCAGAATAATACTCCCATCTTGAGACCCTTAACTTAATCACAGCTATTAAATCTTTGCCACATAAAGTAACATTCTTAGGGTCCAGAGATTAGGACCTCATAGCTTTGGGAGAGCCAGTTTTCTGCCAGCGACAATGCCCATGCACACACATACTCATACACAGAGTTTTTTAAATGCCATCTGTAAACATAGCATGTATATATATGTAATTTTACAAATGTGTTTTACACTCCCATGTGTACTATATAAGTATTGTATATTTTAACTATGCTTCTCCACTTCCATTCTAGGCTCCTTTGCCGCAGTGACTCAATCTCACTCACCTCTGTGCTTTTGACATCTTGTGCATGCTAGGAAACATTGCGAACTTCTGTATGAACTTGGCAATGCTCTCCACTGCCCTTTGTCTTTCTGTACCTTGGAGCTTTTTCTCGCTTATTCAGCAAACACCTGACTCTGTACTAGACCCTGCAGCAGACGCCCAGGTACCATTCCCCGTATCGTGCTAGAAGCTCATCATCAAGGCACCATCTACTTGGGCTACATGTGGCTGCATCCTAGACCTAGCCTGAGCCTTAGATCCAATCCCTGCAGGCCAGACCACATCACTTCCCAAAGTGGATGTGACCACCTGGAGATCACAGGTAGCTGGATCTAAGGACTGGATCTAAAGTAGCTGTTACTACCTTATGCTGCAGGAAGCAAAGAACTCTGCCTTCCAGAAGGGATGCTTGGGCACTTCCAGGTGGGAATGGACTCACTGTGCCACCGGCTCCCTTTCAGCCTGATTCCCACAGTTCTGTTAAGAATCAGTGCTCTACACCAGTGGTATTAAAATTCTATTAAGGCATGACATCTTCACGTGTCCCAAAGTCACCGGTGACGTGGACACAAAATAAGATGCAGACCTTTGCAGGATGACTTGAGACGTCCATGACTTACCAAAGCCTCACCCCAGCTACATATGTGCATTGCACTTTGGGGTGGGTCGAATGGTAGCCTCCAAAAAGATATTCCCTTATTCAAATTCTTGGAACTGTGAATGCCACCTTCTTTGGGAAAGGGGGTCTTTGCAGATGTGATTACATTAGTTAACTTGAGGCAGATTATTGTATGCTTTAGAGCTCTCCAGAGAAACAGAACCAGTAGGTTATAGATAGAGAGATAAGAGGAGATTTAATACAGGAGTTGGCTTAAGTGGTTATGGAGACCAAGTCCCATAGTCTGCTGTCTGCAAGCTGGGAAATCAAGAAAGCTGATATAGTTTAGTCAAAGGTTTGAGAATTCAGAGGCAGGGTGATGGTATAACTTCAAGTCTGGGTCCAAAAGCCTAGGAACCAGCAGTACTGATATCCAAGGGCAAGAGGACATGTATGTTCAAATCAAGAAAAGAAAGAATCTGCCCTTCCACCACCGTTTTGCTTTATTTGTGCCTCAGTGGATTGAATGATTCCTTCCCCACAACACTGGGGAGGACCATCAGCTTCACTCTAATCTCTTCTAGAAACACCTTCACAGGTATGCCAAGAAATAATCTTTTAGCAATGATCTGGGCATCCGTTAGCTCAGTTCGGTTGACACAAATATCAGCAGAGTGACATCTAGACTAAAATGTTTGACCAGACGTCTGGGTACTGTGTCCCAGCTAAAACAGCATATAAAATTAACCATCCTGGGTTATCTAGATGAACCCCAATTCCAATAACAAGTATTGTTCGAGGAGAAAGACAGAGAGAGCTGACACACATAGAAGAGGAGATGGCGCTCTGAAGGTGGAGGCAGAGATTGGAATGACACAGCCACAGACAAGGAAGGCGTAGGGGAAGGACTCAGCCTAGAGTCTTCAGAGACAGCATGACGCTGACAACGCTTTGATTTTTAACTTCTGGCCTCCAGAACTGTTGGGGAATAAATTTCTGCTGTTTTAAACCACTTAGTCTGTGCACTTTGTTATGGCAGACCCTGGACACTGATATGCACCCTCAAGTAGTGCAGGTGATGCAGGACCAGAGGGGACCTTGGCTTTGACTTTGCATGGGCAACAGTCGTCATGGATTTTGTGGAGCTTCTTAGGCTGGAGGTCTGGGGAAATGCCTCTGTCTGTGGCTGCCAGAGGCACAACGACTGAGGCATTCACATGGGCATCTACCGATCTGCTGCTCAGCAGCTGAGGACAGACGGATGGCATCTGGAGGAGATGCTTTGCTCAGCTCCATGGAGTCTACCAAGGGCGGTTCTCCATGTGTTTCGACCAAAAAGCCCAGGCCTCAGCCAGGGCTCTGATGCTGGTGCTCTGATACTGAGCTCTGGGAAGTTCGCATCTGGGCAATGGCAAGCTTTGGGGTCTGGGCCTTCCAAGAAACATCTGATGACACACGCTGGACCCA
This sequence comes from Plecturocebus donacophilus, assembly GCA_004027715.1. Taxonomy (NCBI): domain Eukaryota; kingdom Metazoa; phylum Chordata; class Mammalia; order Primates; family Pitheciidae; genus Plecturocebus; species Plecturocebus donacophilus. The sequence continues at coordinate 92,041 of PVKP010002154.1, forward strand.
GTATGTATCTGGTCACCCAGTTTCTTCTGTGGGTTTGCTTGGTTGGAAATATGCCACAGTAATTACCAAAAGTCCTCTGTGCTTGCTGGCCTACCCGGCCAGTCTGCGGACTTTCTGTGCTGAAACAAGACCCTAAATACTCCTTCAATGCAGTTTGGGGAACTTTTTTTATGTGTTCTAGTGGTTTATATCATCATTTGTACTGTACTAAAATCTACATGCCCTTTTTAAAAAAATAATATTGTCATGTAAATTTTTGTAAGCTCTAGGTTTATTTTATGACTCATAAATTTAGACAATATATTAAAGTCTTGGAAGAATTTAATATCAGCAGCAGATTATCCTAAAAAAATACCCACCCCTAATCCTGGGTATTCTAGGGACAGAGGCCTATCAAGTATATTACAAGGTTTAATGACTGTTAGTAAATTTTACTGCTGCCGTCAATAATTCCATAATATATTGGGCCAGTTAATAGGTCAATGGAACATATTTATATCTTGCTATAAACTGTTTACCCAAGAACAAACTAATTTCTAATGATAATGAAACACCGAGTCAATAAATATTAATTTTAGCATTTCTAATTTAAATACAATTTTTCATATCTGCCATAAATGTTGAGCTGGCAGCATTAAAACATACATGATTGGTTTTGTGCACCAAGGGTAAATGTGTTACAAACTAACTGTGATATTTAGCTTAAAAAGCAATGTTTGCGGGTGACATAACCTTCAAGGTGTGTCATTCTTTTACTTTGTTATTAAAGCCTTAAAAATACTCAGGATGTCATCTGCAATATGTGTTCAATCACTGCACAACACCTTAATATATCTCCTACTACAGATAAACATTTTAAGTGCCTCATTTAAAAATATACTTTTTGAAAATCATGGCAAGCTTTTGTGTTTGATACATTTCAAATTCAAATTCAACTTCAAAAAATCATTTTACTGTCTTTCAACTGGTTCTCCAAGAGTTCAGTTAAGTTTTATAATTCAACTGCATAAACTCAAGAAACATGTAGCTCACTTTATGCTATGGACATGTTTCTAGTGAGAAGAGCAATGTCATCAATTGATTATGCTTTCAACAGATTTGAGAGTTAGAGAATGAACTGACAATGGTGTCTTTTTGTAAAACAATAACACCTGGAAAGTACATGTTTGTAAGATTTTTCATCCTTAGGGATCTCCTGAAGAAAGAAGCACTCACATATGAAAAAATATACAGAGGGCATCTTAGCCATATCACTTTTTAAACAAAAGATAAAATGTTATTTCACATTATTCACCAGGGGACAAATATTTGAAGCTCTCCCTCTGCCTAGCAGTTTGTTGGGCACAGCAGCTAGCCAGCCAGCCTTCCATCCATCTGTCTGTCTGTCCATTCATTCATCCACCCATCTATTCATCCATCCATACATCCTTTTATTCTTTCATCCATCTATCCATCCATCCCTCCATTCATCCATCCATTCATACATCCATCCATCCTTTTATTCTTTCATCCATCCATCCATCCATCCATCCTTTATTCTTTCATCTATCCATTTATTGCTTGTTTGCATCACTGATGTTGTCTGGGTTGCAGCTACTCTTAAGTACCCTAACCTGAGTTTCAACTCATCTTGTTTATTCTTCTAATGTCACTTGCTGTCATGGGCATTATAGTATATTTAGTAGCAACCCTGGCCTACCCAGTTAAGACAATTAAACATGTTTCCAAACATTGCCTAGACCCCCTGGGGGGAGACGTGGAACAAAACTGTCCCTGGTTGAGAATCACCAGCATTAAAGACATGCACAGTGTGTATGTCTATGAAGCTGCAGCCTTGCCTGTGTACATCATGTAATGAAGCTCACAGAGTAGAAGGGGGCTCAGAAATCACCCACCTATGCAAGGATTTCTTAGATGAGGTCACAGACATAGCAGGAATGTCTTTCCCAAAGGCCACCAGGCATTAGACCACCACCAGGACATGGCTTCGACCTTCTCCCTATGCACAGCACTGAGGGCCCTTCCTCTGCTTTCCACGGGAGGACAGGGTGGGCAGAGACCGGCGGACAGTGCTGTGGCTAAGGCAAATTTGCAACTGACCCACACTATGCTGGCAGGCACTTGAGGTTCGTCCTGTTTCAGCGCTGGTGTCTTTTTCTAGAAGTTTCTCAATGCATTGCTCTTCTTCCAGCGGCTTCTCACTCTGATCTGCAGGACGTGCTGATAAACACAAAGATAATCTATTTGTCATCAGTGGGAAAGTGACATGGGGCACTGCAGGGTGGGAGGATGGCCCCTCACTGGCTGGGTCCTTCCCCGAGTCCACCCACCTGCTTTGTGCTCTGTGGGGCTGGCATCCTGACCTCTCTTGCCCTCTGGCTTCCAAAGGGTGTGGGCCATGGGAGGAGCTGGTGGGAGCTCTAAAGAAAGAGGAGAGAGAGATCAACATGTGGACTCTCTGGTGCCTTTCTTGAGAAGCTGTGGACTAGGTGGGGACAGCATGCTAACACGGGTTCCCTAAAGCCCTTCTCAGTGACCAAAGCCCTCGCTGGCCTGGCACCACTGTCTGTGCCTTTTCTAGGCCCAGGGTGGCCGCAGTTTCCCGCTGCTACTAGTTCCGGGGCGTCACCATTCCTTGCTCACTCCCTCACTCTGCCCCCAGCTTGGTAAACAGTCGGTCCAGGAGGCCTTCGGCCTGTGTCTGCTGGAAACCTTCTCTGCTTTCCAATGAGCCCAGCCTAGCCTCTAGCTGGTGGCCATGGCCATTGTGCTTTGTAAAAGTCATCAGAATCTTCTCTTTTCTCTTTTATGCTTAAACTGATGCAATTCCCCCAATGAATGTGTTGCATTAAATATTAGGCTTCTTAATCTAGTATTTTATTAATATATTTTAATATTTAATGCTAATGTTTTATATGGAGTTCTCAGTCATATTAATCTAGTAAATTTTGCTAATAAAACTAATTTTTTTCTATTTTACCTTTTGAATAGTAAAGATTATGGGGGAGTAAAAATAATTAGATTTCATTGGGGTGACTGACGGGGGAGAAGAATTTATTTTCCTGAAAATGGTTCCTGTTCCTCCTCTTATTATTACCTAAGTCTCCTATAGGATCTTTTGTGACCACAAATGGACCCTGAAATGAAGGTGGATCGTACCTGTGAAAGGCTTCCTGGGTGATTTTTAGGGTTGGAAAAACCTTATGGAAAATGGAAGATCTTTTGGTTTATAAATAAGAAAAGGGGGCCTCTATCTTTTCACAAGGAAAAGCCACCTTAGCTAAGAGGCCCCCGTTCCCCCACCCCTTCCCTCCATGCGCGAGCTGGGGGACTCAGATCTTCAGTGTCTTATCTCCAGTTTGCCGACTCAGTCCCGAGTGAGTTGGGATACGTGTGCTACTTCCAGTGGACGGCATCGCCTCCTCTTCTCACTGTTCGATGAGCCTTCCCTTCTTCCTCTTCCACCTTCAAGGGCAACTCTCTGCCAGGCGAAATGAGGCCGGGGGCACTGGGCAGGAGGGGAAGATCCCCTGCTCCAGCCAGGTGGTCCCTGGCCACGGTGGGAGGTCTGTGTGTTGTCATGAAGGTCCCCTTTCCCTGGACCTGGGCCCTCCTGCCCTCCTCCTATGTGGCTCAGAGCCCCTTCTCCATCCTGATTCCCACCCAGGTCAGCTTGGACAATCCTACATGAACTGGACTTTTTCCTCTCTTGCCAGCTTCAAGAGGAACACCTTCTCCTATGGACTTGCCCAGCTGGAAAATATTTCTATTCGAGGAGCCCTTGGAGCAGACAGTCTAACAACTAACATCTAATCAGGTATTATTGCAGGCCTAGTCCTTAGGGGGAAACACCCCACTCATTTTCTGACTTTGAAATAGCCCAAATCTCTAGTGACGGGAAGAAAACACATGGACTGGGAGAGTCGGGTGTTTCCCTGTTTCAGCTTTTCGGTGGGGGTGTGGGGGCTCCGTGGACTTCTCCCTGCTGCTCCCCAGCTGCCCCTGACTCTGACTCTCCCTTTACCCACGTTACACTCCTGTGGCTGGAACAAACCCAGGTCTCCCTGCCTTTGCTCAGTCTCTCTTTTCTGCCTGGAATTTTCTATTTCCCTCTCCCTCTCCACTTTGTTTCCTTACTTAAAATTTGTTTTTCCTTAAATTAATGAATCATACAAAGAAGAAAAGTACTAACCATGACTTCAGTCACCAAGTTCATATGTGGTCCTTTCATTTCAGTCCCTTTTTCTATCACGCATATATCTTTGTATAATTGTAAAGCATGCTTCATAATTTAATATTCAGAGATAGATTTCTAAGAAGCCCATGAGGGTTATACTTCAGGCCCCCTACCCAGGGCTCCATCCTGCAGTGGGGATTTGTATTCCTCTCTTAGAGGTCACACACATTGTATAATCCTCAGGTTTCCAAAACCTGGATGTGCCCCCACCTTCATTTCATGCCTGACTTCCCCATGGTGTCACAGGCTGTTTAGGAATGGGATTCCAGTGGTGCAGCATGGAGCACCGGGGGATGAGTCTGAACCTGCCCCGTTGTGCTGGACTTTAGGCTATAGCCAATATTTTGCCATTAAAAATAACTCATCAAGCCACATGTTTATGCATTAATCTTTGTCTGTATTTCTTATTATTTCCCTGGAACAGGCTTCCAGAGGGGGAAGTACTGGGAAAAAAAGAAGGAATGGATTGATGGTTCTTGATACTCATTGACCAATCGCTTTTCCCTGATGGACAGTCTGTCAGCAGGATGAGAATGCTACCCAACTGTGTCCTTGCCAGTACTTAAAAACAGGCATTTAAAAATCCCTGACAATTTGATAGGTAACAAATGAGATCACCTTGTTCTAACTTTTAACTATTTGAGTACTTGCAAGATGGAAACTTCTCATCACCAATATCCATCTGTATGATGTTCACTTTTCTGTAAATACCCTGGGCCTCTCCTTGAGTCTTACCACCTTCTAAAAAATCAACACATGTACATTTTTGGGTATTAAGGGTGTTAATTCTTGTGTGTCATAAAGGTTTGGAATATAACTTTCCCAGTTTGATATATGCTTTTAAATTTTTAAACTGGAAGTTTTAGACATCAGAAGTTTTAAAATCATAAATGGTAATTTTGTTTTATTAACACTTTCCCTAAGGTTTTGTTTTGTTTTTACTTAGAATGCGCTCCTTTACCCGTACGCCCAAAGGTCAAATAATATTGTTGATTACTTGATTTTTATAATGAACTTATTATTTCATCTGGTGTTTGTTGTCCTGTATGATGTGAGGGAAGTATTTAGGTTCAATAGTTTTTTTGTGTGTTTGCTAGCACTATTTGTCCTGGCACCATTTATTAAATAATCAACCTACCTAACCCTCATAGATTTAAAACAATGCTTCTATCACATTTTTAGAGCTTTGCGCCTCTCAGGCGCAGCTGTAGAGTGACTTGCTCTGTGTCCTGGCAGAGCTGTCTGCTCCTGGACACTGTTTCCATGATTTCAGATTGATTATGCATGTTCATATATACAGCTTGCTTATTACTCTTAGACAAATTTATTCTTTTCTAAAAATTCTCATTTCCTTAGAAATTTTTATTATGAAATAGAATGTGTGTATTAAAATGCATAAAACATAAATGTAGAACTTAACAAATTATTAAAAATGAACACCCATGTAATTACCACCCAGGTCAAGAAACGGAACACTGAAGGCCCGAGACCCCCTAGCCTGAGCTGAGCCGCAACTCACTGCTTCCAGAGAGGAGCTACCACACACTCTCAGCGCAATCACAGCCAAGTACAAATGCTGAAAGACTGTCATGAATTTAGCTCACTTTTGAATTTCATATAAATGGATTTATATATAAATGGACTTTATATGAAAAAACAACATTCTTTTGTATCTGGTTTCTTTTGTTCAATGTTTTGTTTTGAAAACTCATCTACATTGTTATGTATAACTTCAGTGCAATCATTTTCATTGCTATAAAATATTCTGTAACATTAATATCCTATCATGTATGTATCTGTTCTGCTGTTGCTGAAAAGTTAAATTGCTTCCTGTATAGGACTCATGGATAATGCTGCTGTGGATTCTTGTATACGTCTTCCAGGGCACGTGAGACTCTATGCACCAAGCTTCAGAGTGTATGGTGCCAGCTTCAAAGTGTATGTGTACCTTTAATACTGATGGTAAAGCCGAATGATTTTAGTATATCAGGCACATTTACACTCCCACCAGTAGGGTCTAAATATTTCCATTGAACTCCATTCTCACCACTACTTGATATTGATTATCTTTTTCCTTTTAGACTTTCAAGTGAGTATGACAGAATTTCTTGAGGCTTGAGTTTACATTTCTCTGATGACTTGAGCACTTTTTTATACGCTTATTGGCAATTTGGATTCCCTCCTTTATGAAGTGTTCGTTCATGTCTTTTGCCCATTTAAACTGAATTGTCCAATCTCTACATGTTGTTTTGTAGAGATTCTTTATATGCTCCAGGTCTGTGCTTTTTGTTGGTATGTGAATTGAAAATATCTTCCCTCTTCTGTTTTGTGGCTTGTTCGTTCATATACGTGGTGGTGTCTATGGATCAAAAGATGCTCTTATTTTTAAGGTTTTCCAATGTGTCAGCCAATTCCTTTATGACTACTTTCTGTGTTCTTTTTAAGAAATATTTTTCTACCTTTAAGTCATGAGGATGTTTGTCTACAATGCCTTCTAAACAGGGTATTCTTTTGCCTTTCACACTTAAGTCTATAATCTCTTGGACTAGAGTTTTGCATATAAGATAATCCAATATTTTTTTCATATGGATATCCAATGCTGCCAGCATTGTTTTTGAAAGTCTATCCGTTTCTCCATTGTTCTACAATTCCGCCTTTGTCCTAAATCAGTTGCTGTATATGTATATGTTTGTTTCACACCCTTAAATTCAGTTCTGTTGGTTTCTTTGAACATCGCTTTGCTAACACACTGTCTTAATATAACTTTATGATAAACTTTAATTTCTTATTAAGCAATTCTTCCTACTTGCTCTTTTCTTTTAAGGTGACCAGAGCTGGTTTTTGCACTTGGATTTTTATATGAATGTTTAAATCAGCTTTAGAATTAGATCATTTTTAGATCTATTGTATTCCCACTCAAAAGCCACTGATCAGCTTAGGGGAGCTGGCATTTTTATGCTATTGTGTCATCCAATTCATATGCATGGTTTGTGTCTTCATTACTCACATCACCTTTAACTTAATTGGTTTTATAGTTTCCTATGTAGATGTCTTACCCATAGTATGTGCAATATTTATTAATATGTACCTGATATTTTTAATAATATTGAAAATGATACTTTTAAACTTTTCATTTTTTGTTGTATATGACTATATAAAAGGATGACTTATCTTTATGAGCACTATCCCTAGAGAAGTTTTAATGTCACTTCTTCATTCATTCATTAATCCAAAACTCCTTTTGGACTATTGATATACACAATTGCTTATTTGTGATTTTATTTATCATTTTATCATTTTCAAAAATGAGAGTGCTCTTTCTTCTTTCTAATTAATCTTTCAGCTTTTCTTTGACTGTTCCTCCAACTGCAGGGGCAAGAACCTTCAAGACAACCTTGAAATGAAATTGAAAGAGTGGGTATCCTAGCATTGTTCTCTATAATTTCATCTTCCAGATAATTTTTAGAGTGATCATTTTTAAGTTTAATGAAATTCTGTTGGGATTTTCATTGAGACTGCAATTTGGCCCCTGTATCATAGGGGATCTTCACATCCAGTAGTAAAAGATTTGCACTTATTTTAGTGGATATTTGATGAAAGGTAAAACCTTTATTTGCTACCTACAAAAGTGTGCATGTTGTGTATAAGCACAAACATGCTTATATATGCTCATACATGTACACACGTGTAATAGTTATAACACAATAACTCTAGCTCTATATGTGCCCAAGTATAGGTGTTTGTATGTGATGGAACTTGTCAATTTTGTCAATTATAACCTCTACAGGCTCACATTTTTGCCTATTTGATTATCCAGTGCTGGAGAAAGTAGATTAAATGTTCTCTCTATGACCATGGTTTAATTCATACTTTACTCATAATTACTTTTCCTTGATACAATTTGATTTACGTTTCTCACTGTATATGGCACAATGATTGCTATTCCTTCTCAGGCTGTTTTAATTATCAAATATAAAATATATGCTTCTTTGTCCTCTTTAAATATTCCTGCCTTGAATCCTACTTTCTCAATTTTTTTATAGTGCCACATTAGCTTTACTTTTGGTTAGCAGTCAACTGTCTGACTCTTTAAAAATATTTATACGATTTGGTTTAATGTATGTGTATAAGCAAGGCCGAACTGTTTATAAGTTATATGTATTGATATGCAAATCTTTTAATAGAAAAGTTGGAGTCAGTCACAGTTGTTATCATAAGTAATATGCTTTGGCTTTATTTCTGTCCTCATTCCCCTGTTTTGTTTTCGATTTGGTAATAAAACTGAACTTTAATCCTTCTAGTTAAATGCTTCGAGAAAGCATCTTCCAAGGGATGTGGGCTGGCCTCACCACAACGCGACCCCCCACCCCACCCCGGCCATGCTGGAGAGTGACGTCAACGCCAACAGCCTCCCGCTGTGCTGGGGACCCTGGAGTGTGATTCCGGTGCACCCTCTTTCCAACAGTTTGATGACTTTGCCAGCACAAGGCAAGATCTCTACAGAACTTGCAGCAAACACCTGTGCCTGGGAAACGGGCTCTGTTCCTCTCCAAGGATTGCTATTTTACCACTGGGAAATTCCAGTCCATTTTTAATGAAAGCAACAAAAACCGTGTTGATAAAATAAACATTATCAGAGAACTCACCCCTCTTTGCTGAAAGACATTGTCAGCAACCCAAGCTCAGCAATGGTGAAACTGGAAAGAGTAAAGTTTGAGTACAGCTTCTGTCCTGAATCCATCTGATCCTTGTGGTTAATCACTGTGTGTCTTTTACTATATCACTTCCCACCAGCCAGCACTGGGACTTTTGGTGTAGAGCAGTTAGTATAATTTAACCGAGAAGAAGAGTTTACCACATGTAATCAACTTGAATTCCTTTGGGTCCTAGAGGCAGCAGAATTGCTATGGGGAGGGCAGCACCAATAATTATCATTTAAAAATCAATATATTTGAACAAAATGTCTGTATAAAGCCTTTATTTCATCACTTAAATTTGCTGCATTTATTAACAACTGATTACTATAAAAGTAGAATAAAGCCAGGTGCAGTGGCACATACTGGTAATCCCAGCATTTTGGGAGGTCTAGGCAGGCAGATCATGAGGTTAGAAGTTCGAGACCAGCCTGGCCAACATGGTGAAGCCCCATCTCTACTAAAAATACAAAAATTAGCTGGGCATGGTGGCTGGTGCCTGTAGTCCCAGCTACTCGGGAGACTGAGGCAGGAGTATTACTTGAACCCGGGAGGCAGAGGTTGCAGTGAGCTGAGATTGTGCCATTGTATTCCAGCCTAGCTGATGAGCAAGACTCCATCTCCAAAAAAAAAAAAAAGTAGAATAAGTACAGTTTTGTAAGAAAGAAGGATACTTTCCTTTAAACTTGGGATACAGAGAGAAAGATGACAAGTGTGCAAAATATTTGCCTTATTTTGGGCAAAGGGTAAATTATAGTTACAAATTTCAGAATTTATATGAAACATTTAAAGATAATACTAGAGAACAGAAATAGTATATGTACATTACAAAACACTAGAGCAAATAAGAAGAAAAATTTAATCCAACTAGGTAAGGTATGAAAGATTTTAAAAAAATAAGAAAATCAAACATATCAATTAGCCCAGGATATGTGGATGCATTTATTTTGTACATTAAAAGACAAAGAGGAGATAAGATACAAAGAAAAAAATTGTGATGTGCTATGTATGAGAAATACACACATAGTAACATGATACAAAAATGTTGAAAGATGAAAAGGCTGAAAAATAGATTGTAAAAAAGTTGTCAAGAGGTATAAAAAATAAAGAAAAAGATATAAAAAGAAAAAAAGGACATTAAAGTGGTGATATTTTCAAGGGGGCCTTGGGGAAAGAAAATACCCATAAACATGTGAACATAGTCTCAACCCAATAGGAGGGAGTGTATTCAGAATACAGCAATGAGGAGATACTATATTTTTCTAGTACAGATTAATGTAATCATGAGAGACAGCAATGGTAGGGAGTAGGAGGCACGTTCATAGACATTTACTTTGGTCTACTGAATGTATTTTGCTGGAGCATTTTTGAAGAGCTTATGGCAGCAACTATCCACATTTACAGTGTGCACATCCTTAACAGCAAGCTGCTTCTAGAAACTATTCTACAGAAATATTAATACAATTACACAGAGCTGAAAGTATTCAGATAGTATTGCAGCATTGTTTGCAATAGCTAAAACCTGGAACCGGCTTGAATTCTCATCAGTTGTACGGTAATTAAATATAGTATGGTACACCCATCCTATAAAATACTATACGGGGGAGCAAAAATACTAATGTTAGGAACCTGAGAAAATACTTGCAAACCCATACATCTGAGAAAAGTCTAATATCCAAAATTTATAATGAACCCAAACATCTCAATAACAAAATAATAACTCTGTTAAAAAATGGGAAAAGGGCTTGAATAGACATGCTTTAAAGAAAGACATACACATGGCAAGCAGGAACCATTTATCAAAAAATACTCACCTTCATTTATCATGAGGAAAATGCAAATTAAAACCACAATGCAATATCATCTCATACCTGTTAGAATGGCTATTATCCAAAAGACAAAAGATAAACATTGGCGAAGATATGAACAAAAGGGAACCCTTGAACACTCTTATATGGAAATGGAAATTAGTAGAGCCATTATGGAAAATACTGTGGCGGTTTCACAAAAAATTTAAAATAGAACTACACTATGATCCAGCAGTCCTGCTTCTGCATATATAGATGTTTCCAAAGGAAATGAGAACAGTCTGTTTTCCACTGTCATATTCATTGCAGCATTCTTCACAATAGTCACGATGTGGAATCCACCTAAGTGTCCACTGATGGATGAATGGATAAATGTGGGATATGATACACAGTGGGATACTATACTATACATATGATACAGCCTTCCAAAGAAGGAAGTCTTGTGATTCGTGACAATAGGAGTTAAACTGTAGTACATTATGCTAAGTGAAATAAGCCAGTCACAGAAAGACAAACACCATCTAATCTTAATGGCAGGCGGAATTTACAATTTTCAAACTCACAGAAGCAGAGTAGAATGGTGGTTGCCAGGGACTGGAGAGGTGAGGGGTGGGGAGATGTTAGTTAAAAGGTACAAAGTTTCAGTTAGAATGAAAAAACGTTGGAGGTCTGTTGTACAACATGGTGACAATAGTTAATAACAATATATTTGAGACTTGAAAATTGCTAAGAGATTAGATTTTAAATAATCTCACCACAAAAACAAAATAAACATGAGAGGTCATGGATGAGAGAATTAGCTTGACTTAATCATTTCACAATGTATGCATGCATCAAAACATGATGTCATATACTGTAAATATGTACAACTATTTATTTGTCAATTGCACTTTATTAAAGCTCTAAAAAAATTAAAAGTAAATACTATTGAAAAAGGTGAGAGATATTGATTAGTGGGGAAAAAAGTATTCTGCATGACAGTAGTAAGACCAATAAGAACAAACTTGCTTGTGTAAAATATTTACTCATGTATTTTGACATAAAAAGATGTAAATGATACCCGCCAAATAATGTTTTCAGCAATTATCTTTGAAAAGGCAAGTGGATTTGGGAGACACAGCAAAAGGAAACTGGCTTTTGCCTCCATCTGATTCTGTATAATCTGACTTAAATGACTTCATTAAAAAACTTGACTATTAAAAAATAAGAAAAGAAGAAAAAGTATGTGAGAAATAAGAAACAGCCTGGAAATTTTTGTTCAAGGAGTTGCAGCTAAAATCAGGGGATATATCATGAAAGGTGTAAGGCGCTAGGGGTTTGTCTTCAAAGTTCTTAGGTTGAGGGGTGAATGTCAAGTCAAAACGCATGTTCACAAAAATAAGAGAAGCATACTGAGAACAGCTTGTAGGATTTTTATGGTTATTTGAATAAAACAAAGTTATTTATGAGACTTTAGTTTCCAAATGAAACTGAATCTGATTAGCTTTGGTGGATGTGGATATAATTTTAGCACTTAGAAGAAACATGTTTATTGTTTCATGCCTTACTTTGTGTTAGTTATTATTTACTAAGGTGATTTTTACTGGTGCTATGTTTTTACTCACTTTTTAGACACCTAATAGTCATATATTTATCAACTAATATAGTGATAGAAGCTCTACTGTGTCCAGTTCACATATATCCAAAGCCACTGGAAAAGAGTATTACAGATACCTCAGCCTTCTGAGTAGCTGGGACCACGGATGCATGCCATCATATCCAGCTATTTTTTTTTTTAAACTTTTTTATAGAGGCCAGGTGTGGTGGCTTACGCCTGTAATATCAGCACTTTGGAAGGCTGTGGGAGGTGGATCACTTGAATTCAGGAGTTCGAGAAACATGGCAAGATCTTGCCTCTACTAAATATACAAAAATTAGCTGGTCATGGTGGTGCACACCTGTAGTCCCTGCTACGTGGGAGGCTGAGGTGGGAGGATCACTTGAGCCTGAAAGGTAGAAGTTGCAGTGAGCTGAGATCATGCCAACACACTCCAGTATGGGTGACAAAGCCAGACTCTGTCTCAAAAAGTATATATATTACAGATATCAGGAATTATTCTTCACCTTAGCAGCAAATAAGCATGAGATAAACACTCTGAGATAGAATAAAAAGTTTAATTCCCTATGGACTTCCCTAAAACTCCAAACAAAAAGTTTTAGCACATTAGCCCATTCAGGATAGACTAATTTACACAATAAAATAAAAATAGATCTCGAAATACCAGTGGTTTACGGGAACAATCATCTTTTGTGTTCATCATGGATCTGCTGTGGCATTCTCCAGGTTCTCTTTGCTACAGGCCCCCAACTGACAGAGCAGCCCACGTCTGGGAGGCTCTGGGTCTCCTGGCAGAAAGGAAAAAGGAAATCATGGCAGCCTCCTGGCTGTGATAGCTACTGCTTGGGAGTGGCCAGTGTAGCCTCTGCTCACACTCACTGGCTGAAAGAGGTCACATGTCCAGGGCTGCTGTGAATGGGTGGCCATGACAAGGAAGGACTCCTGGAAGGGCTAGGGTTCGTCACACTCTGTATTCAGAACGTGTTGTGAATACCCTGTTTTCACAGTCTCTAAGAGATGGGCTCTGCCATGGGCACACACAGATTGATATCAAACACTACCATAGTCTGTTGAAAAGCTGTAAGAAGAAAAGTGAACAAGAGTCTTGTGTTGGTCAGCCCAGAACTAAATATGGGTAAAAATGGAAAATTTGGGCAAAATGAAATACTGAGCTAGGGAGACCTAATAAGAGTGGCTTAACACCATAATAAACTCTTGCCTAGGTGGAGCAGGCACAGTAAATTCCTCCCCATCTTAAATATACATGCGTGTGTACGTGCATATGGATATATGTCCCAAATTCATATCCGGTAGAATTTCCCTTTTATTGAGGACATTTTCATGCAACGTTCACAAGACACTCTGACAAACTACACACCTTTTTCAGGCTCCTCTGCCATTTCCCCAAGGAATGTCTTCACTAATATCACATTTCATAGAGTTCCCTCAACATGTTTTTGTGCATGTTACTCCCTCTTTCTGACATGTCATAAATCCTCAATAAATATCCATTTAAGAGTAATAAGAAAAGAAAAACTGAGATGAGGAGATAAAGCTACATGACGATAGGAAACGTTGACAGAGTGCATAGGCGGTAATCAGATAGGGCTGGAGATTCTGCAGGCAACATCCTCCTTGTGAAGTCACTCCCAGTGGGGTAAGAAGAAGGGCATTGTCTGGCTTTTTAAAAAATTGTTTTTGGAGCCCTAAGCTGTCAAGAAGGAGACATGGAGATGTGAATTGCCACTGACCCTGAGGAGCCAGCACTGGGAGACAGGTGGGAGCACGAGGGTGGGAGCTGAGGTCTGTGGGGACCGTGACACATTTGCCTGAACCTGGAGTGCATGGTCTGGTACCTGTGGTGCAAAGCCTGTGAATGAGGGGATCATGTCTGTTCTTCAGGTCACGTTATTATACTTCTTTTTAACACTAATCAGAGAAACTGGAAAGCTTTATTGCAAGGATGACGTGGGTACCTCTGTTTCTCAGAGAGACCTGCACAGGCTGTGCTATCTCCTGCTCATTGATTTCACAAGGGGACGGCAAGCTCCCCTCTACTGAGCAAAATGAAGCATCCTCATAATTGGCCATAAAAGGGCGCATAACACAGACTCGCTGTGATTCCAGGCTGCAAGCGAGGCCGGGCTCTGGCACGATGGCTTCAGTTTGTCCCTGGGCTGATTTCCACTGGCTGCGAAGTTGGTGAATGTATCCAGGTTATTTCAATCATGTCTGTACAGCTGGACTTCAATTTTTTTAAAGCCCTTGTTTAAATCCAACTCTATTTCTACACTAGCCAAATCGAAAACATCACTCCGCCTTCCAGAGCTAACCTACTTTATCATGATTTATACTTGGGAACATAAGCCTTGCCAAGAAGCACATGACCTCTCCCCAATATTAATAATCGCACTATGGAGATAAAGTCAATTACATGGAATAATTCTCTACATGGCTGAACATATTTAAAGGAAAAAGATGAGATTCCAGCTTTTCACAAGCAGGACTGAATGACTGTTCATTGGCAGCAGTGTTCATGGGGAATATGAATGAATGAAGAAATGCATTCTGAGCACTTCCTCAAATGGACTTAGCATGAGCTATTGTGGAGCTGAGAGCGGAGGGCATGAAACTGTGCTAGGAAGTGTTTCAAATGCAGTGCTTCAAGCGGGAAAGTCCTGATGGATAGTGGTTGCCAGTTTCTGAGGTGTAAATACTCCTACTAGGTAGCCCTCCAATATATGCTACTTTTACCGTATCGATAAAATTGGTATAAGTAACTTCAAAAGGACAGTTTGCTGGAAAATGTCAGAAAGTAATTAGAAAGTGATTTGTTTGGGGCACCTAT
The DNA here is from genome assembly GCA_004027715.1 of Plecturocebus donacophilus. Taxonomy (NCBI): domain Eukaryota; kingdom Metazoa; phylum Chordata; class Mammalia; order Primates; family Pitheciidae; genus Plecturocebus; species Plecturocebus donacophilus. The sequence continues at coordinate 107,225 of PVKP010002154.1, forward strand.
TGTCTTTTATAAAATATAATTTATTTAACATTAAGTTATATAATTTAGTATTTAACAATGGCTGTGTTTAACAAAGATTCACAGAATCCTTGAAAATTTAATAACTGGCTCCTAGGAGCCAGTACATGCTCCAGCACGCCACAGGGCTGTGGACAAATGCCGTCCATGTGGGTGTGTGTTTAAGAATAATCTCACAGAGGAGTGAATCTGAGTACCATGCAATACATTTCTATCTATTTTACCTTTCCTGGGGTCTGGTGCCGTTTGGCCCTTGCAAACTGGCAGTCTTGTGGAGGCAGCCGTCCTTCTGAGTGTGAGCTGGTGCACGGGGCTCGTGTCCTCTGGTGGAATCCTCAGAGGCTTCCAAGTCTTTTGTGCACATTCCTAAAAGAAACTATCATGTACATTTTTTTCTTATTATCTAAATCCTTTAAGATGTTCTTGCTTTGGGTAAGACGAAGTAATCCAGAATGTTATATTTCCTAGTATCATCTCTAAAACAGAAACCAGAGAAGGTAGGAGACTTGGACACTTTTCCACAATAGTTATGAATTCATAAGCCAGGCCTCATGAGGTTGGAGGATTACCATGAGTAACGGGAACCAGAGGCCAAGAGGCACTGCCTGTGGGGCAACGTGGAAGGGAACAGCCGTTAGGAACGGGCTCAGGGCTTCCCATGCATTCTGGAACCGCTGGGGGTGGGTGGGAAAGGCAATATGCTGTGGGCTTTGCATTCTAACTCTCTCATCTCCTTACTCTTCTGTATCTAAATAAGGTAGAGTGGTGGTTGCCAGTGCTTCGCTTGAGCAAGGGCAGCAGATGTCTGCTCTGTGGTTTACACAGGGAAGGGAATGGGCTCCATGATGAGCCATTTATTCATGTTGGAAGAACGGAGCAGAGGCCTGTGCAGGGATACCAGATATTGACCAACTGCAGCACAGATCTTTCTTAAAGTTAAGGCTTCCTAACCTGCTTTCAGGGTGGAAACTCAGTAAAGAAGCAAAAATCCCACAACTTGAGGGTCCTGTTACTTAGGTACAGTGGGTATGAGGGTGGCGGGGACTCAGGCCCTGCCTGAGCTCAGATTCAGGCCAGTGTAAGAGGTCCCAGGGGTAGAGCAAATCTAATTTCTTCATGGCCAAACCTCTCACAGGGACATGGCTTCTGGCCTGGAGCAGCGCAGAAAGAGAGGAGGAAGAAAGTCTGTCTTTTTTTTTTCTTTTTTTTTTTCCTGAGATGAAATTTCACTCTTGTTGCCCAGGCTGGAGTGCAGCGGCACAATCTCGACTCAGTGCAACCTCCCCCTCCCGGATTCAAGCAATTCTCCTGCCTCAGCCTCCCGAGTAGCTGGGACTACAGGCACTCGCCACCAGGCCCGGCTAATTTTTGTATTTTTGGTAGAGATGGGGTTCTACCCCGTTGGCCAGGCTGATCTCAAACTGCTGACCTCAGGTGGTCTGATCACCTCGGCCTCCCAAAGTGCTGTGATTACAGGAGTGAGCCACTGCGCTTGGGCGAAAGTCTGTGTTATGGAAGTTTTTAAGGACTTTTAAGTCAAAGGCTCACTGCTGGAAGGCCAACCCTGTGTGAGCATGTATTTGCTGCACTGTTGGACGGTAGGTTCTCCAGAAACCCAGCAGCACCTTTTAGTTGTCTCCAGCTGTCCTCAATGCTCCCAATCCTTCTGGCTAATATCAATAATTGTGGAAGTAGTCAGAGATGTGATAGGAATTGAAAAGAAGTTTTGGTCTCTGGGTAATATGGAAATCTCAGTTAAGGGAGGAGGATGTCCTAATTTGAAGGCTCTAAGAAGTTCTAAAATTCTAAAGGCTATCTTTTTTTTTAATTCACTGTATTTAAGGTATACAATATGTTTCATGTGCATAGACAAAGTGAAGTAATTATTATAACCAAGCAAATTAACATACCCATCTCTTCACAGAGTTACAATTCTGTGTGTGTAAGAGCAGCTAAAATTTACTCTCTTAGCAAATTTCTAATATATGATAAATGTAGTTGGCTACAGTCCTCATGATCTACATTCCATCTCTAGACTTTCTTCTCTTCTATAACTGCGAGTTTGTACCCTCCGACCCACTTCTTTCTATTTCTCTTATCTGTCTACTGTAATCACTGTTTTACTCTCTCTTTGTAGGCATTTGACTATTTTTTTTCACAGCCCACATGTGAGATCATTTAGTATTTATCTTCCTGTGTCTGGGTTATTTCACTTAGCATAATGTCCTCCAGATTCATTAATATTGTCACAAATAGCAGGATCTCCTTTCACAGACTGAATAATATTTCATTATGTGTGTGTGTGTACACATTCACATTTTCTTTATCCATTCGTCTGTCAACAGACACTTATGTTGTTTCTACATATTGACTATTGTGAATAATGCTGAGATGAACATGAGAACCTAAATATCTCTACAAGGCGTGGATTTTGTTTCCATTGGGTTATATACCCAGAAGAGGGATTACTGGGTCATATAGTCATTGTACTTTTTTTTTATTGAGGAGTATCTCTCTTTATTCTAAGCCACTTGGTTAAGAGGCATTTTCCTGAAAGATTTTTAGGTGGGTTGGATTACCATGTGAGGGGCTTGGCTCAGGATGACAATTTATAAGTGACTAGTTTCTGGTAGAAGCTTCTGGAAAGAGAGCATTGTCCAGGAACGTGGTTCCTGCTCTGCTGTGTGCTCATCACATCAGACATTGTGGGAGGGCATGAGATCAATAAAGGGAACAGCTAAAAGCATGAGCACAATTGACCTGCTCAGTGACAAGCAAGAGTGCTCACACAGTAAAAGAATGGTGAAAAGTCAATTCCATTTCTGAAAAATCTGTCAGATTAATTAAAATACAGTGTAGTACAGGAGAGCTAATTAATATCCCCCCAGCCCCCCTCTCCTTATCTGCAGCTTTTGTTCTCTACATCCCCCTCCTTCACACAACGTTGGGACCTGCAGGCTCGGAAGTAAGTGCTGGCTTTGCCTGACGCAAGAGTTGAGCACTGGGCAGCAGGAAGGTAAACTGACACGAACAATTAGTGTCTGATTCTAAAACAAATTGAAACCAACTAGCTATTAATGCTGTCATTTTTAATCCTCTGAAATTATTTGATTAAAATAAAACACAAAAACCATTAGATGAGATCACTTGTAATGGCATAATTTATCTTTAAAATTGGCCTGTTTTATTTTGCATTTTGTCAGAAATGCAAGTAACTCTTGAAGCCTTGCATGAAGACATGCATAGACATTATGAAAGCTCTGACACCAAATTACCCGAGCGATTACACGGAGATGTTTGACTGGTTTGCCTGTCAGCCTGTGCGCAACTTCTACTATGGATGTTAACCGTCCTTGATTGGCCAGGACAGCCCTGCTTCCCAAGGGGAAACTTTTAGGATGAAAAAACATAATCAGAGGGGACCCTCCAGAAGACAGAAGGCGAAAGGATTCGGAAGTGGACCACCATGGGCTCGAATGTTTAGAAAGTCTGTATAGAGCCTGTCAAATCGTCTGTCGGTAGCAATTATTTTGATAAGTTGGCCACACAGTTGCATCTTATCACTTGCATCATTTCATGAGACACCACTGCGAAGCTTAAGTCTCTATTTGGGTTCCCTCTTGATGCAAATAAGAAAAATGAACCAGTGACTTTTCACACTTGGGGTTTATTTGAAAAATCCCTCAGAATGCTTCCCAGAGTTCGTCTCCTTCGACGAGTCCTAGGACTTCCTCTACTTGCCCAAAGGAAAGTTTATGTTTTGTTGTTGATCATCTTTCTGTATCGAGAGCACACAGAATGCCAGCCTCTGTGACCTTCACCAATGTGGCCCATCTCCAACAAGCACAGTGGATGCTGCATGGCGTCACATGCTTATTTTAGCTAGCACATCGGCACGCATATTGAAGAGCCTTTGCTATTTCAGTTGCTGAAGAGCATTTGCATCCCAAAAGGCCCAGTGAAGATATTAGGTGAAGAGATTAATGAGTTCCCTGAACTGTAATAAGGCAGGAGGGGAACAGTTAAAAATAAATAAATAACCATGGAATCAAAACCCAGGGGATCTGACTCGGCTTGGAAACCTCCAAGCCCTGCCCTGAAGCAGGGTGTGGCATTGATAGGATAGCCCTGAGAGCACCAGCCCTGTAATAAGGAGTGGTTCCTAGTCTCTATGCCTTCCAGAAAAGGGATTTTATATCCAAATGTAACCAAGCTTTGCCTAGTATCATAAACCCCAAAGAATCAAGCAATCAAACACTGCTTAAAATACATGGATCTGCGATTTGCATGACATTAAAATTTAAAGACAGCACAGAAGGGACTGTTGAGTGGGGAAGAAAGAAGGCCCTTGCTACGATATATTTCTTTCCCCATGACATATGTCTTCCTGGACTGGGGCCAGGAGGTGGAGAATGTAGAAGACAATAGAGCAGTAGAGAGCCCAGTGGATTCAACGCCAAGCAAAACCTAGCAGGCCACGAGAAGGACGGACATAAGAAAGGCCATTGAAAGGACCCTGTCTGCCTCTGTCTCAAGTCTACTAACTTGCCAAAGGTTGTCGCATGACTTTGGGCAAGTTATTCGAACCTCTGTGTCTCAGTTTTCTTACCTGTAAAATGGAGATCATCATAGAAACTTTCTGAAAGAGTTGTTAAGAGAATTCAGTGGTTTAATATTTATGAGTGACTCAGAGCTGCACATAGACAGCTCATGAAGGAGTTGTTAATTCGAATAAAATATGATCAGAGCTCCAGTAAAAGGAAGCATAGGGTTGGGAGTGGTGGCTCACCCCTGTAATCCCAGCACTTTGGGAGGCCAAGGCAGGTGAATCACCTAAGGTCAGGAGTTTGAGACCAGCCTGGCCAATATGGTGAAATCCCGTATCTACTAAAAAAAAAAATACAAAAATTAGCCAGGCATGGTGGCATGTGCTTGTAGTCCCAGCTACAAGCTGAGACAGGAGAATTACTTGAACCCAGGTGGTGGAGGTTGCAGTGAGCCGAGATCACACCACTGCACTCCAGGCTGGACAACAGAGCGAGACTCTGTCTCAAAAAAAAAAAAAAAAAGGAAACATAGGCTGTTATAAACAACTGTCCAGTTATAGATTCTTGTCTTGGACACAACAGGACGTTTGGTCACCCTAGTTGTGGAAGCATGATGTAGATTTTGTCAGCTGAAGTTATCAGGAGGGAAGGCTTCACTGAAAAGATGACAACTGGAAACTGGAAGAATAATTGTGGATTTGCCAAGCAGACAAGTTACTGTGCTCCTACTGCAGTGGAGGAAATGGCAGATACTGAGGCATGGGGCGGGGGCGGGGGTGGAGATTCTTAGGGTGGCTCAGCACTGTTAGTTTTCATGTGCATCTCTCAGAGAACCTAAAGATATCTTTATTTATCAAATACAGATTGTGATATTCCCTTGATTTTAAGGGTTCACTCTTTTCAAACAGCTTTCAATGGGTAGAAAAAGAAATAATGTCACATGAAATACATACATTTGTTTCAAGGGCCATCTTTATTTGAGAAATGTTAAAATATAGGGTACTCTTAGGGGGATTTAAGATCAATGAAATGCTGTGTGTAACAGAGCCTATTTTGATACACTTAGAGGGTATCCAGAATTGAAGACATTCTCCAGCAGTGTGTGGTCACCACGTTGCTGTGCCCTGCACACTTCTTGGTGTCTTCTACCCCAGGATGGGATTTGCCATTGTTTACTAGCACTCACTGAACGAGCCCAAGAACTAACTTGGGTTTCATTGAGAGATTCTGGAAAAAATAACATTTTAGATGTTCTCAACATTTATTTGGGGAGGGAAACAGTATCTGTAAAACAGCTGAGAAAAAAAAAAATATGGGCCAATGTTCATGTTCATGCAGTCAGCATATACTGGAAGGTGCAGTCTGGGCGAGTGTGTCTGGCATGATGGGATGCAGAAGGTGAGCAGTGCCTGGTCTGGAGGAATCCTAGGCCAACACGGACTCAGTAATGCTGGCCTTGTTCACCCTACTCTGACTGTTTTCACACTGTGGTGTTCCGATCGTTACTATTTCGTCCAAACGTTTCCCTTGTATTTTAATTTTTGCTTACAGGTTTCAGTCTGTCACTATTGATGGCTATTTCTTCATTCTTTTTGATGATAAAATTTTATTTTGCCAAACGTTTAACTTCAGAAAATTTCCCCTTAAGTACTTGTATTAGTCTGTTTTCACACTGCTGATAAAGACATACCCAAGACTGGGCAATTTACAAAAGAAAGAGGTTTAACAGACTTACAGTTCCACATGGCTGAGGAAACCTCACAATCATGGCAGGAGGCAAGGAGGAACAAGTCGTATCTTACATGGATGATGGTAGGCAAAGAGAGAGCTTGTGCAGGGCAACTCCAGTTTTTAAAACCATCGGATCTCTTGAGACTCATTCACTATCACAAAAACAGCACAGGAAAGACCCCCCCCCCCAAATTCAATCACCTTCCACCACATTCCTCCCACAACACATGAGAATAACGGGAGCTGCAGATAAGATTTGTATGGGGACACAGAGCCACACCGTATCATACCACCCCTAGCCCCTCCCAAATCTCATATCTTTACATTTCAAAACCAATCATGCCCTCCCAACAGTCCTCAAAAGTCTCAGCTCATTTCAGCATTAACCCAAAAGTCCACAGTCCAAAGTCTCACATGACACAAGGCAAATCCCTTCTGCCTACGAACCTGTAAAATCAACAGTTAGCTGCAGCAAACTTCTGCCTGGACATACAGGTGTCTCCATACATCCTCTGAAATCTAGGTGGAGGTTTCCAAACCCCAATTCTTGACTCTTTGCACTGGCAGGCTTAACACTACATGTAAGCTGCCAAGGCTTGAGGCTTGCTTGCAACCTCTGGAGCCATGGACTGAGCTCTGTGTTGGCCCTGTTCAGCCATGGCTACAGCAGCTGGGACACAGGGCACCAAGTCCCTAGGCTGCACACAGCACAGGGACCCTGGACCCAGCCCATTAAACAACTTTTTCCTCCTAGGCCTCTAGGCCTGTGATGGGAGGAGCTGCTGTGAAAATCTCTGACATGCCCTGGAGATATTTTCACCGTTGTCTTGGGGATTAACATTCAACTCCTTGTTACTTATGCAAATTTCTGCAGCTACCTTGAATTTCTCCTCAGAAAATGGAATTCTCTATCATATCGTCAGGCTGCAAATTTTCTGAACATTTATACTCTGTTCCCTTTTAAAACTGAATGCATTTAACAGCACCCAAGTCACTTCCTGAATGCTTTGCTGCTTAAAAATTTCTTCTGCCAGACACCCTAAATTATCTCTCTCAAGTTCAAAGTTCCACCAATCTCTAGGGCAGAAACAACACGCCACCAGTCTCTTTGCGAAAACATAACAAAAGTCACCTTTGCTCCAGTTCCCAACAACTTCCTCATCTCCATCTGAGACCACCTTGGCCTGGATTTCATTGTTCATATCATTATCAGCATTTTGGTCAAAGCCATTCAACAAGTCTCTAGAAAGTTTTAAACTTTCCCACATTTTCCTGTCTTCTTCTGAGCCCTTCAAACTGTTCCAACCTCTGCCTGTTACCCAGTTCCAACATTGCTTCCACATTTTCACTTATCTTTTCAGCAGGATCCCACTCTCAGTATGAATTTGTTGTATTAGTCCATTTTCATGCTGCTGATAAAGACATACCCAAGACTGGGCAATTAAAAAAAAAAAACAAAGTTTTAAAGAAATTACAGTTCCTTATGGCTGGGGAAGCCTCATAATCATGGTAGAAGGCAAGGAGGAGCAAGTCACATCTTGCATGGATGTCAGCAGGCAAACAGAGAGCTTGTGCAGGGCAACTCCAGTTTTTAAAACCATCAGATCACAGAAGACCCATTCATTATCATAAGAACAGCATGGGAAAGACCCAGCCCCACAATTCAATCATCTCTCATCAAGTCCCTCCCACACCATGTGGGAATTATGGGAGCTACAAGATAAGATATGGGTGGGGACATAGAGCCAAACCATATCAGTGCCTTAGTACTCTCCTGCACCAGGCTGTATGTGAGGAACCTATTTTCTGGAGGAGGGAGCTTAAGCACTAGAGGTTGACCCCTGGGCCAAGTTATTCTGTTGTTTCCAATGTTTTATCTCCCATTACGTGGAAAGCATTAAAGTTCAAGTCAGGGATCTCAGAAATCCACACACAGCCATGGGAGAATCTGAGAACTAGAAGGTTCATTCAGCGAGCCTTTCTTGGTCTACCTGATATTTGTGTGTGCATACACACATACACACATGCAAACACACACACACAAACACACATACACACACACACACACACACCAAGCAGACTTATCTAACCTATCAGCATGTTAGACACATCCTCATAGCCAGCTCCACACCCACTTCCCACCACTCCTCCAGAACAGGCTTCCAAATGTTTTGATCAATTCTATTTTCCTTTCATCCCTCCTGAGTTCCTGTCCAAATCAGTAACTTTTGTACTTCAGACCTTTCCGATAATCTGACTCTTGTAAGCATGGCTGCATCATTTTGTTAAGCACTCATGAACTTTCCTTTCACTCCATAACAGATAAAAGAGAAAAAATTGTAATGCATTTTATCTTACAGTAATTGTTTATAATTTGCTAAGACATAGGTAAAATAGAATATATTTTGGAATATGTAGACCCTCTAAGGCCATGTGATTTAGTCACTTTCTTCTATACTGTTTCTCTACCTACTTCTCTTCCTGACTTCTCTGTTGCTCACTTGTATTATCCATTCATTCACTTTCTCATTCATTACTTTGTTCATGAAGATGTCTTGAATGCCCGCCCTGCATGAGTTCTGGTCAGGCATTGAGGGTACAGCAGGGAACACAGCTCAGATGCACCAATCACACATCTGGATTATAGTTATCTATTTCCATGATGGCTTGCCCAGCTAGGACAGAGCTCAGAGATGGAGTCTTACCCACCTCGGTATTGTCAGGGCCTGGCATGGTACCTGTCACAGAGCAGAAACTCAACAATATCATGTACATGTGGCCTTAGGGTTAAAATGCAGGCACTGACTCTGTCCCAGGCCCTGTTGGCACAACCGTGTTCTGGAACTGATCCTGGTTGTGACCTCTGACCTTGTCATGGCCCCCATCGCACCTCTTTCTGGACCTCATCAGTTCTTAGTTGTGGCTTTCTAGTTTTCCTTTCTGTGGTTCTTTGCTTTTTGACTGAGAGTCATTCATCCACAATATTCTTCCAACCTGAGCCTCTGCAGAGCCACTGAGCTGAGCTGTGCCCCCCAATTCATTTTTCCCACTGCCTTTTGCAGTCACCAGGCCTGCATCCAAGCTGTGCAAGCCTGGATGCTCAGCTGCTTCCAGGAGTCAGGTAAACCATGTCCTGGCTTCCTCTGGCCTGACTTTGCAAGTGACCCATTTACTGAGAAAGGCCATCTCTCCACTGTCTCTGCTGTGTAATGGGCAGGCCCATGATGGGTCTGAGTGGCAGTTTGTCAGTGGGTATGGGGTTCTTACCATTGGGTGAAAGTATCTCCCAAGGAGCTGATCTCAATTTCCAAGGGCAGAGAAACATCTCAGCAACGATCTCTACTGAGAGGTCTATTAAAGCTCACTGTGTCCTAGTGGGTCCAGAGGAGAGAAGACAAAGAGGAAACTATGAGTGAGTCTGGAGATTTTTGAGGTCAGAGTAAATTTATTATGCTTGACTTTTGAGAGGGCGGTGGGGCAGGTGTCCCAAATCAGTAGACATGAGGAGGACTCAGCTGCAGAGCCCACAGGCCCTGGCCTTTCCCCAGCAGCCCAAACTCACCATGAGACCCTGCACTGTGGGCCATCTCCACACTTTAGTTAAGTAGAACATCCTTTTTCCCTTGAAAAGTGTATGGATGGGAGTGGGCTTCTGTTGTCTAGCTCAGTCCTTGAGGTTCCTTAGCTATGTCTTGGGTTTTGATATTTGGCACTGCCCTTCACGGAGACACAGGAGGCCCCATGGAGGGCTGGGCACATTCTGCTGACCACAAAGCCATCACGAAATGTTCTACTGGCAACAGGGAACTTCCTTCTAACGGGTTAACAAGACTTCGCCTGTGCTGCCTGTCAGCCCCACACTCTTCAGCAGCACAAATTCACTGTTCAAAATGGACTCTGCCTCGCTGGGCTATGAATGTTTATTTTCTACTTCACATATGTGTCAGGAGAGTAGGATTTTGCATTATATCAAGTTTTAATATTCTACAGGATAAGATAAGAAGATGTGAGAAAATGTTTAAATTACATATGGAAAAGAGCAGAAAGCATCTAGGATGCGGACATCGAGTGTCAGCGTGGGTTTGGATGTGTTGCATGGAAGAATATGCAACATTTCTCGCCATTGTTGATGTCCTTGGACTTATTGGCTTTCACTCAGTTGATTAAATGGACTAAATGCACATCTATTTGTCAATGTGGGGTGTAAAATACTGGATAGAGTCTGGTGATCTCATTTCTTTCTTTTTGTATTTTTTTCTTGGTTTTTTTTGGTTCATTTCTTCATTCATTCAATTGAACTTCACTTGTTCCCCTAGGCAAAGCCCATCCACATGGGCCACTTACACTGTATTGTTTATACCATATCACCTTGTGCTCTTCAAGGGCAGAGATCGTGACTGTCATCCCTCCCCTTCCACTGACATTTAGTACAGAGCCGGAACAGAGCAGATGATCAACACGTGTTTGTGGAACACAGGTGAGTGGCTTGCCACACATGGCCTTGGAGGGTAGAGGAAGAGCTCCTCAAGTAGAGGGGAGCAGCTGGGCTTCTGAGCAGTGAATGAGAAGTCGGTTGTCTGTCAAAGAGCTGGTGTGTTTGGGGAGGAGAGAAAAGTCATGTGGGGCTGCTCCAAGTTAGCTGGCCTGTGTTTGGCAAGTGGTCCCGAAGCTGTCCCCTATAAGGGCTGCACCAGGTAATGGTCCCATGTTTCCATTCTTGGTTACAGGGAATTTTTGTTTCTTTTTTTTCTTTAAAGAAAACTGGCAGCCAGATATCAGCCACAATACATGCTGAAACCCTGCAAAACCTGAGGATAGTAACTTTCCTCTTTCTCTGAGGAATAAGACGTTCACCTGTCTGGGGTCCCTTGCAGTTGCCCAGTCAGTTCTCACTCTGGACAGATATGTGAAGAGGTGTGGCCATAATGGATGACAGAGAAAAACAGTCTAACCCTGTGCTAGACAGAGGTGTTGACATAACACTGGTGTTCCCAGCAATTAAAGCAGTATATTTGGGTTGGGAATTTTAATTGAAGAAATATAAAATGTTCATTGGTATAATGTGCATATTAATTCAATATAATGTGAATAAGAAGTCACTTGAGATGGAAGCTGGAAACAGCCCCAGTAGGGCTATTGTCATGACAGGCAACACAGGCGAAGTCTTGTTAACCCGTTAGAAGGAAGTTCCCTGTTGCCAGTAGAACGTTTTGTGATGGCTGCGTGGTCAGTAGAATGTGCCCAGCCCTCCATGGGGCCTCCTGTGTCTCTGTAAAGGACAGTGCCAAATAACAAAACCCAAGACATAGCTAAGGAACCTCAAGGGACTGAGCTAGACAACAGCAGCCTACTCCCATCCAAACACTTTTCAAGGGAAGAAGGACATTCTACTCAACTGAAGATTTTGATTCAATGAGAATTATTCCACACCATAGAAAGACCACATTTTCAATAATAATAATGATGATGATGATGAAGCAAAAATATATATATACATACTAGCCCACTAAGTATGAAGGGACTCAAGAGGTCCAAGGGCATAATACTGAAATCAAAGCTGCCCTGAGAAGTGTAGAATGAGTTGTTTACCTCTTGGTAGTAGTATGCATTGTTATCACTTTCTAGAAATGGAAAACACAGTTAAATGTACTCAATATGAACTAGTACTAGCCATAACTTGTTCTGGAAACATCCAAAGGTTCTGTAGACTCCCAGAGTCCTCTGTGGTACTTCTGCTCCCAGCTCTGGAAACAGGCAGTAGGTACCAAGCCTGGCTGCCTCTCACCAAAAAGCCCAGAGACGCTCTTGGCAGAGGATGGCTGACACCAGCTCCCGCCACGCCCCCCAGACAAAGAGGCAGCAGAGCTGAGAGCTCTTCTTCTGCCTTTCTGCTTTGCACTCTGCAGATAGACACTAACTTCAACCCACTATTTCACCAAAAACTGAGATAATTTGGGATTCTTCTCCTGAAATGTGGATTCTTCTCCTGAGCTCATTTTCCATGACTTAACTGGAACAGCCCTGGCTTTTTCTAGAAAGATTTCTCTTATTCTCATTTGCACATTAAAAGTTGCCAAATAAAGGACATTCAGGTCAATTTCCAAACATTTCCACCCATGCATAAATCATATACTTTTGCCAGCAGGATGAATAAGATGATCAGCATTTTAATATTACAGTTTGCACTAAATGTCTCAAAAAGCTCACCGTGAAAAAACTTTTTCTAGATGTACTTTGCATTCGATTCTGTGTCGATCATTACACATCTCACAGTAGCTGTTGCTGAAAAGCTCGCCTGCTCTTTCAGGTTAATTTACATCTTTCAAGAGCTGATGCTGAGGATGAGATGCTCCTGCCTCCTTGGCCTCATTTGGAAGCTTTTCTCTTTAAACTGTGTTGTCGAGGGCTTAATTTGAGTCTTTTTAATTACTCTGGGTTTTACTTTTTCTTTTATTTAGGAATTTTTGCCCCGGAATAGATAATCATACTTTATTTTTTTTATTGATTTTCTCTCACGATTATGTATCTTAAGATTCATAAGAGTATGAAAAATGTTTTCAGTGGTTAATGAAGATCAGGGGACCCAAAGTTTCATTCATAAAAAGAAAGTTGGTTGGAATATGTCCACATAAACAGGCAATGATCTCTTGAGGAAAGGCTTAGGCTGTAGGATTCAGTCGAGAAATGAAGCACATTAAACAGAGCGCTCTCCTGTTCCTTGGCCGGCTGCCACCCAGGGTGAAGGGCTTAATGACCAGACAGATGGGTAGGAGGCTTGACCCTGGTTTTTGACTGATAGGCAAGGCCGGCTTCACAGGCATGTGACATGTGAAGTTTCATCAGGCCCCATGCTAGGAAAAGCTGCACACTTCATTTAATGCTTTGCTATCACTGTCTTGAAATTCTTTTTTTTTTTTTAATTGTACTTTAGGTTCTGGGGTCCATGTGCAGATCATGCAGGATTTTTGCATAGGTACATACATGGCAAGGTGGTTTGCGGCCTCCATTACCCCATCACCTACATCTGGCATTTCTCCCGAAGTTATCCCTCCCCAACCTCCCCAGCCCCTGCTGTTCCTCCCCTAGCCCCCTCAACAGACCCCATTGTGTGATGCTTCCCTCCCTGTGTCCATGTGTTCTCATTGTTCAACACCCGCCTATGAGTGAGAACGTGTGGTGTTTGGTTTTCTGTTCTTGTGTCGGTTTGCTGAGAATGATGGTTTCCAGATTCATCCATGTCCCTACAAAGAACATGAACTCATCCTTTTTTATGGGTGCATAGTATAGAAGTTTTAAGAAGGAGTCACTTTCTCATTTAGCACTGGACTTTGCAAATGACTCAGCTGGTTCTTACAATGGGGGTGTACAGAGATCTCTGACCCTCTAGCAATCACTATAGACCTGCCTTCCCCACTCTTTTCACACATTTTTACACCCTTACATAGGATAATTTTCTTTTAATGCATGACTTAGTATTGCATTAGCACAAGGCACAGAACATTCCCAGAAACTAAAGGCTCACTCACAGTGCAGAGCTTTTCCTGACCCAGGAAGGCCCCCTCATTGACTTCCTTATGGCAAGTTTGACTGTGACTATCTCCCACAAATCTGCTTTCTACAAAGAGGTTGTGCCTTTTTTGAATGCAGTGACTAGTCTGATACTCACAGTGTCACCCAAATGGGTATCCCTTGGATGGGTGTCATTGATACACAGAAGAATCTATTTTCTGAAAGAAGAAAAGTGCATCCAAGATAGGCAGTAGAGGAAAGGCATGTTATGATTGTGAATTCAGAGGGAGGCAGATAAAATGTTAAGCTTGATCAGCCAGCTGAGCAGCCAAAGTGGAGGCAGGGGCCAGAGGTGTCCTGCTCCATGCACAGCCCATGGCAGACCCTCAGGACATAGGACTTACAAGAGGCAATATCAAATGTACTGCTGAGGACAGCATGCTCTCATGGAGAAGGCGAGGCTTGATTTCTTTTCTTACTTGTCTCCTGACTGCATTTCATGCAGTTACTTTTTACTTGAGTTTTTTTGTTTGTTTGTTTTCTCTTCCATCAAGCAATGACTTCTCTGGTGACCTACTTTATACTCAACACCACAGAAGGAGACTTTGAGAAGATGCAAGACTCAAGATCGTTACTCACAAGAAGCTTACAGCTCACTGCCTGGAGAGACACAATTCATATCCATTCATGTCCTCAACAAATACTGATCCAGTGCAGAGCATGATACAGCACACTGCTGCGTCCTTGTTCTAGAGGGTGACTGATATGTAATCGGGGTTAGCATCAAGGGTGCAAAGTATTAGGATGGTAGCTCCATAGATGATGGGGGCCTAATTCTGTTTTATGTGGATCAGGAATGACTTCTTGGAACAAATGGCATCTAAGCTGAGCAAGGTCAAGTCAAGAGAGTAGAAACAGATGTTGGGAGCAGGGTATGGTGTCCCAGAGTCCAGGAAAGCACAGTGCGTCCGAGAACCTCTAAGAAGTGACTAAATGACTTCATCGCAGCTTTAGGAGGTAGGAAAGGTAACAGTGAGGTGGGACCTGAGAAGGGCCCCTGCATGGCTTGTAAGGAGCTGACTTGCCTTTGTGCTGACAGTTCAGAGAGCAACTCCCATTTCCTGAGGGTTCCCCTGGTCAGGTTTTGTCATGGTCATCCTATGGACTTTTTCTCATTTAATCCTTACGTCACAGTCATCCTACAAATACTAACCAAATGCTTCCTCTGCCCTGCCTTTATTTTAAACCTTTTGTCTTGAAATTCTTTTCAAGCATACCACATACCCTTCATCCAACTTCCTCTAATGTGAATGTCTTACCGAACCACGAGGAATTCCCACTGGTACAATAAGATTAACTAACTACAAACTTTACTCAGGTTTCACCTCAGTTTCTAATAATGTCATTCCTGACCCAGGACAGTGCTTTGGATTTGGTGTCTGTTCCTTATTGTGAATCCTAACGTACTCAGGAGGAGACTGCAGCTTTTAGAGGTGGCATGGTTTGCTCCAAGGCCCCGCTTAGAAGAGGAGGCCTCACGTGACCCTGCTTCTGGGTTTGTGGCCACCAGGGATGCTTCTCCTTCAGTGGCCGATGTGCAGCCTCGGTACCTGGTCCCGCTCCTCCAGAAGCTACAGGGAATTGCCTCTTCATCTGTTACGGGATGTGTTCAAGAGCATTTGTGTACACTCACCTTTTCTCTCTGCTTCTGCAGAAATGTACCCTAGGAAACGACTCACGGTGAAATTAATTAATGAAGTCTGTGGAGGAAGAAAAGCGGTGGTTTTTTCCCACTCCCTGTCGACTCCTTGATCTTCACACCACTGCTCTGTCCTGCCCTGCTGGGCTTTGAAAAGTCCATCTCCCCACGCCAGCCCTTACCCCCAGAACCAGGCATGTGACTCCAATCAGCCCACAGAGGACTGTTTCTTGGTGCTGGGCATTCTGAAGACAAGAGGGTAATGATGTGAGAGACGTGGCCCCAGAACACTGCAAGGAAGGGTCTGGGCGGGACTGACATGAGGTTGGGGGTGCAGGGACCCAAGGGTCTAGGGATGCTCCAGTTGCCGCAATGACTCCTGGGTCTGTGCATCACCTGGAAATACAGAGAAAATGCCCAAAAGGTGGTCTGGTCCTGCCGCGGGCACCCAGAGATGCTCTCTGTGGGCCATGGCACCCCACTTCCTCTGCTCAGGGTCTTCTTTTTATCTTAGAGGTGTTACCAGGACACTGGACCAGATTTGACTCCTTCCTTTTGACTATTTCCAATGAGAAAATACTGGCAAAGTCTCTGCCTCCGATGCCTCCCAGCGCTTTCCCACCACCTCTCCTCTTCCTCCATTGTTACCAGATGAAGATGAACTGGCATAGAGGAGTGAGCTGACAGCGGCCAGGTGGGTTCGGCAGTGAGAACCCAGCTAACCCCATGGTTCTCAACCCGGCCACACACCACCATGTCCCAGGGAGCATTGCAAACTACTGGTTGCCAGCCTTCTAAGTATTTCCACATACCTTTTCTAAAATGCTACCTTTTCAGCATGCAATGAGATTAATTTTCCCATTATTTCTAGAATTCTTTTTTAAAAAATTGGTAACACTTTGAGAGTCTCGTCATCATGCATTCATTTGATATGCATGGAAATAGCAGTGATCATAATGAATTCATTTGGTATTCATGTGGTTGTCATATGAATTTCATAAAGATGCTATTATACTGCAGCCTCTTTTTGGCTAGATGCCTTATTATTTACATTGACAGGGATAAATATATTTAAAGTGTGTATGTATGTGTGTGCCAACTGTGTTATCTGACATGGCCTTGCAGCTTCAGGAGGTGGGTTCTTCCATGTTTCTGGTACTTTGTCTCTAGCTCAGTTAGGGTACTTCAAGAAACACCATGTACAATAGGCACCTTCCACCTTGCAGATTGACACCTTTACTAAACCTTGGAAGGCTCTTTGAAGTTCATGATTCCTCTGGTCTCTCTCCAGCACGCCCCGCTGGCTGACTGTTCACTGTACACTCCCTAAATATTGACTGAATTCTTGAGCAGATCAGTAGATATCGGGGATTCCCTCACCTGAGCATGCCCAGGCCATCTCACCTTCAGGACAAGAAAATCAAATGAAGTCCCTGCCCCTTTGCTTCTATGTGGCTTCCACAGCTTGTCTTCAACAAGAATCTGTCAATCAGGAGTCAAGTTTCCAATTCATTTTAGCAGAACACAGAGATTAGTCCTTATTAGCTTAATGATGAATATGATCAGCGATTACTTAATCCTAGAAACGTTAAATGAAATCAGCCAGAATATTTGCTGTCAATGAGATGAAATGGAGCAGCCTTGTGTCTCTTTGTGCATGGCTTTACAAGGTGCTTCTCCACTCTGCACTCAACCACCCTGAGGGAGAGGGATTCTTTTCTCCACCGCATGGCTGGAAAATGGAAGGCTCTGGAAAATGAAGTGCCTTGCCCTGGTAGCAGCAGAGCTAGAATTTGGAGTTCTCTGCTGACTCAGGCCACCTGCGGCATCTCCTTGCCTTGTCCCCTCAGGAAGAGGAGAAACATTTTGCTCAGTGAGAAGGAAGTCAAATGCTGGAGCCATCATGAAGTACTGTCCTACCCCTGAAATCTAGAGGGGCCGGGAGAGAGGGGACATTCTCCCATGTTGGCTGTGGTCCTGACCTGCCTGCTTCTGGGGGTCGGGCAAATCAGGGTTCTGGGAGCTCCCAAAGTCACACCAGCTCAGGTGAAAAGATGGCTTTCCTTCAGCATGTCTCCCTGGGAATAGCATCTGAGGAAGTTAACAAGGCATCTGTGAAATATTTCATAAACTGACCTTCTGTGCCCAGCAGCATAGGAAACTCTGACTGCAGAGCAAGAGGAGCAAGGACCTTCAAGGAAGACGCAGCCCAAGGGAAGGGGAGCACGTGATGTGAAGGACTCACTGGCGTCCTTTCATTTTGATTTTCTCTTATGTTTTTCCATACCTAATCAAATGCATTATTACATATTTAGTTTAATTACCATATCAGGTGGAAATTCATTTCTACTGATACAATTAAAAGACTGGCAAATAGTGTATTACAAGTAACTTGGAGTCACTTTAAAAATGTGATAGTAATTGATGTGATATTCACATGATCTGATGGAAAAATTGATTATTTTAATTGTATCAAGGGGAATTCTCTGCCTCCCCTAAGTCAGTCAAGTGTTGGGTAACAAAGGGGCCCACATATTTGTACCTAGGTTTCAGGATGCACCAAATAAGTGAATGGGAGGCACACAGGTCCCAGGATGAGGACTTGGGAGTCAGTTCTCCCACCCTCAACACTGGTCCTCGCCTGATTCACATTCAGACATGTTTGCTGGTCAGAAAATAGTTCACTTAGATTAGTTAAACATGCAACAACAACAAATCTGTTTATGACCAGTACAGATATTTTAGTACCTAGACCTTGCTAAATTTAGTATATTGACTTTTCAGTAAAGCTACTGAGTGATTTCTATATGTTTACATCTTTTATAAGTTTAAGTCTTTTCGCTATCAGTACATCCAAACTAAAAAGTACTTAACTATGCACTGAATATCTGCACACAACACAAAATGGGCCATCTCTCCACAAGGCAAGCGCATTATTAATTTCTTCACAAAATAGCTGGACAAGATTTTTCAATTAATTTTTTTCCTGTTGTGTTTGCCTCCACCTGACACCACAGATGTGATGTTGTCTTTTTCACAGCTGGAGACCAACTAAAATGGCCTCTGGGATAATGTGACTGTGTCAGGCAACAAAGAATATGGCATTTAAAGCAAGAGAATTCCTATATTCATGATGAAACTTTGCCCTCTCCTCATGCCTCTTTCCTAGATTGTTCAGAGTGTCTGTAACTTCCTGACCTACCAATTAGTTCTTGAATGAGCAGGTTGGAAAATCACCCTGTGTCATAGCCATAGCTAATATCCTCACTTAGGGGACCTTGACCTGAGCCAGCCAGCCTTCTTGTGGAGAGCAGTATGATGAGTGGCTCCATGCTGGTCTAATTGCAGTTTGTATGTGAATCCCCAACTGAGCATCCTCATTGACTTTGGTGCTATCTCAAACACCGATTGTCTGACGCCTGCACAATAGAGCTTTGTGTGCATGTATGTTCACACATCTGCTTTCCTGTGCACCTGTGCTGAGCATTCCCAGTTAAGAACCACCCTGATCTTCACAGGCAGCCATGTATCCAGTGTCTCTACATCTGTAAGAAGGGCTTAATTTCCATGATTCTGTCTACACCCTTGACTATGTCCACATAACTTTTATGTAAGTGATAAAGAAAGCAAATTCACGGGGACTGATGACTTGGTAGCAGTCATTTGTAAAGGCAGGGAAAGCTCACTGTTTGAGTCTAATTTACTTAAAAAATTAAATTTGATCTAATTGGTTATTTGTATAAAGAATTGCTGACTCCAGCCTGGACATCAGCGACGGTGCTGATTGTTTTCCCTGAAGGCTGCCCCAGCCGTACAGTCCTCACCTCTCAGCTCAGTGTGGGCAGCCTCATGGTCAGGGATTTGTACAAGTGGTCTTTCGTGGAAGGAATTCGATTGTATGGGTAAAAAGAGGTGAAAAATGTGTGAAGTTCTCTTAACTCTTCTCTTTCTGATTTAGACTTCTACCTCTTTAACTGTTAATCTGAGAAGATTACCTATTCATATTTTAACTATTTATTTAGCTTAAGCAGTTTATTGAGCATCTAATTTGAACACGAAGCTTTAATATTTATCTAGTCATTCATTCATTCATAGAATAACCACAAGGGCTCTGCCTAGAGAGCTTCATAAATCCTTTAAGACCAAAAAAAAGTTCTTTCCAAGCTGTGAAGAGAGTTACTGTCTCTAAGACAACAAAGACAAGAACACAGCTAAGCGATAGTCCATTTACCAGTCCCACAGCGAGGACAACAGTTCCAGCCTCCAAAAACGACAAGGATCTGTTGGCCTTTGTGTGTGACTTGTTAATAGTTGAAAGCATGGACTGAAGACCATGAACGCCCAGATCTTTAGCAGGAACACTGCTGTATGTCTTCCGAGCTACAAGGTACGTCAGTTGTTTATTTCCCAACCACATTGAATTGAGGGCCTTCTGCTTGTCGGGCACTGCGGTAGGCACTGCTGATAAGTGGCAGATGCCAGGAAGTCCAGCTCTCGTTCCATCTAGCTTGGAGAGGCAGAGGAGAACACAGCAAGGCAAAACCTTATGAAATAAATTAAGCTTTGGAGGCTATTTTAGTTGAGAGGGTCAGAGAAGATTTCTTTGGATGTGAGTTTCAAGCTGCAAAAAGAGGCTGGAAAACATCATTCTCAGCAAACTGACACTAGAACAGAAAACCGAGCACCACATGTTCTCGCCCGTAAGTGAGTGCTGAACAATGAGAACACGTGGACACAGGGAGGGAACATCACACACCAGGGCCTGTCGGGGTGTTGGGGCTAGCAGGCGGTGGGGGGATATGGGAGGGATAGCATTAGGAGAAATACCTAATGCAGATGACAGAGTGATGGATGAAGCAAACCGCTATGGCATGTGCACACCTATGTAACAAACCTGTACACTCTGCACATGTACCCCAGAACTTAAAGTATAATAAATAGTAATTTTTTAAAAAACGCCTTGCAGAAACTCAAGGAAGGGCATTCAGTGAATAAAGAATAGACCACAAACAAGAAGAAGGTCCAGAAGTTCAGAGCAGAACACACAGCCACCGAAGCCTGGAAGGAGGTGGGAGTGTGAATCCCTACGCGTGGTGGTGAGCAGGTGTTGGCCGTGCAGACCGGGGAAATGTTTCCATATCATTGTTTATTGTGACAGAAAGTCAGAGGAGGATTTGAAGTGGGAGGAAAACTGGATTTAAGGATTTAAAAGTTCCCCTGGACTAGAGAACAGATATTGGTGTGTATGTAGGGGCAAGGAGGGGCAAGAATGGAAGCAGGAAGAGCATCAGGGAGATCCAGCTAGCTTGCAACCCAAATTTCCTACTGACTTTCTGTGTAGTTAACAATATCTTCTGCTAACTTACAAGATGTTGCCGCTGACCCTCAGCCCAGAACCTCTGCGACTGCAGATGTGGGAGCCCAGTGTATAGTGAGCCAGCCCCAAGTGCTTCTCCAGCAGTGGAGAGGCGCCTGGTGCTTTAGGCTATCGAGGCTGCTCAAATCATGGGCCAGCTGAGCCTTTGGGCAATGGGAGCCATTTTTCCCAACAGCAAACTGAGGAGATGCCCAGTGGCCCCACCTCACAATGACAAGGAAAGCCCCATCCGGGAAGACCTGGCATTCACATCCGAGGCCCCTAAAAGATTTCAAATAACAGCAAAAATACTGCAGGGACATTTCCTTTACCAGTGACGCAAACCTACATTTCCCACTCCAAGAATATGTGGGTTAGAACCCAGAGTAACATATGGTGACAACTGATGCATTTATAATCCTAACCCACTTTAAAAATGTGGACAAAGCTCCAGAGTTCACAGAGGCAGGTACTCTGCTTTGGGAACTTTCAATGTGTTTGTGGGCTCAACATTCAGCCTACTGTCTCTCACTCAGGGGGTGTTTCCACTTTAATCATGATCCTCTCTTGGAACTACCAGCCCCAAGATTCCACCCTCTGAGTAAAGCCATTGGTATAAACAGCAGATATGCGACCCAGAGGTGACCGATCACGGCCCCTGTGGCAGCTGATCGCTGTGCTTTGTGGGAAAACAAGTCCCTCTTTCTCTCTGCTGAGCTCTGAGGCTGTGAATTCAAGATTGTTCTTAGTTACCTTTTCTGCTGTGTGGAGTCTGTCTACAGAACGAAGCCAGACAGAGGCAAAAAAAAAAAGATAAAAGATGAAAACTAGATGTGAGGAGAGAGAGAGAGAGAGAGAGGCAAAGAGAGGGAGAGAGACAGACAGAGGGAGAGG
>PVKP010002155.1:0-71420 GCA_004027715.1 Plecturocebus donacophilus
AAGAAGAAGAAGAAGAAGAAGAAGAAGAAGAAGAAGAAGAAGAAGAAGAAGAAGAAGAAGAAGAGGAAGAAGAAGAAGAAGAAGAAGAGGAGGAGGAAGAGGAAGAAGAAGAAGAAGAAGAGGAAGAAGAAGAAGAAGAAATGTGGAGGCTTACTATGAAAACTAAATAACAAAATCTGCAGGTAAGCAGGATCACTTGAGCATTTTCCACCACTCTTCCACATCCTACCCTACTCTGACTTTTAAGGATTTCATAGTTCTCTTAAAAGAAGAATGGACTGAAAACTCCTAGCAGACATTTGCATATGGATGCTCCTTTTTCTACCCTTACTTTAACTTATGTCAATGGTTATCAAACTTTAGTATACCTAATATTTACCTTATAGAGTTGCAAGACACTAGGCACATAAAACTGTATGGGCAACCCAAATAGGTCACACTAGGCATTTAATACTGTATGGGTAACCCAAAACAATCCTCAAAAAGAAGAACAAGTTTGGAGGTACCACATTTCCTAGTTTCAAACTAATTATTATACGACTACAGTAATAAAAACAGTGTGGCACTGACATAAAGACAGATATATAGACAAATAGAATAAAAAAGAGAGCTCAGAAATAAGCCCTCATATTTCTTATCAAATTGTTTCTGACAAAGCTGCAAGATCATTCAATGTGAAAAGGACAAATTTTTCCCACAAATAGTGTTGAGAAAACTAGATATCCACATGCAGAAAGAAAAAAAATTGAAGTTGGACACTTTCCACATAACATATACAAAAATTAATTCAAAGTGGATCAAAGACCTAAACTTAAAACCTTAGAAGAAAGAATAGGGCAAAGCTTCTCAACATTAGATTTTAGCAATGATTCCTTGGATATGACACCAGCAGCACAAGCAACAAAAGTAAAAGTAGATAAATTGGACTACACCAAAATTAAAAACTTAACGTGCATCAAAGGAAAAATCAAGCGTGGAAAGGCAATGTATGGAATAAGAGAAAATATTTGCAAATCATGGCTGTGATAAAGAGTTAATAGAAAGCATAAAGTACTCCTACTGCTCAACAAGAGCAACAACAAAACCAACAACTTGACTAAAAATTAGGCAAAGACTTGAACAGATGTTTCTCCAGACAATGTATACAAATGGCCAATAGGCACAAGAAAAGATCCTCAATGTTAGTAATCACTAGGGAAATGCAAATCAAAACCATAATGAGATACTACCTTATATCTATGGCTGCTATTTTTAAAAACCCTAAAAAAAAAACAAAATAAATTTCAGCAAAAATACAGAAAAATTCGATCCTTTGTACACTGTTGGTAGGAATAAAAAATGATGTTGCCACTATGGAAAATAGTGTGCGGGTTCCTCAAAAAATTAAAAATAGAATTACCATATGATTTGGCAATTCCATTTCTGTGTATATACCCAAAAAATGAGAGTGTGATCTCAGAAAGATAATTGTACATCTGTGTTCATAGCTGCATTATTCACAATAGTGCAAAAGTGGAAGTAACCCAAGTGTCCTTCCACAGATGAATGGTTAAGTAAAATGCAGTATATACACACAATGGTGTATCATTCAGCCTTAAAAGGAAGGAAATCTTCCTATATGTAACAACATGGATGAACCATGAGTACATTATGCTAAGTGAAATAAGCCAATCACAAAAAAGACAAATACTGTATGATTCTAGTTATTTGAGGTACCTACAGTAGTCAAATGTATAGAAACAGAAGGTAGCATGGTGGTTGCCAGGGGCTGGGGGAGAGGAGGAAATAGAGAATTGTTGAAAGAAATAGAGCAGGGATCCCTAAACTCTGAGCCACAGACTGGTACCAGTCCACGACCTATTAGGAACCAGGCCACACAGCAGGAGGTGAGTGGCAGGTGAGCAAGCAAAGCTTCATCTGTATTTACAGCTGCTCCCCATAGCTGGCATTACAGCCTGACCTCCACCTTCTGTCAGATCAGTGGCAGCATTAGATTCTTATGGGAGTGAAAACCCTATTATGAACTGTGCATGTGAGGGATCTAGGTTGTGTGCTCTTGAGAATCTAATGCCTGATGATCTGTCACTGTCTCCCATCACCCCCAGATGGGACTATCTAGTTGCAGGAAAACAAGCTCAGGGCTCCCACTGATTCTACTTATGGTGAGTAGTAAAATTATTTCATTACATACTACAATGTAATAATCATAGAAATAAAGTACACAATAAATGTAATGCACTCAAATCATCTCAAAACCATCCCACCCTTGTTCCATGAAAAAACTATCTTCCACAAAACCAGTTCCTGATGCCAAGAAGGTTGGGGACTACTGGTATAGAGTTTCAGTTTTGCAAGATGAAAAGCTCTGGAGATTGATCACACAACAGTAGGAATGTGATTAACCCCTCTGAACTGTACACTTAAAATTGGTTGTAGTAGTAAATTGTATGCTGTGTGTATTTTACCACAATTTTTAAGAATGTATTAGCCACATAAAGATCAAAGGTAATTTTGACTCTATGAAAAGTTGTATTACGAATCAGTGAAAACTTTTAAGACATAACCCTTACAATAAGCTATGATTCCATTATAGTTTCTGGCTATTTGTTATTATGTTCCCTATTTATAAAGCAATATAATTATAAGGAACTATAAACATCAACGAATCCAGATTTTTCTGGTTACTAAAGAGGAAACTGTGAAACTCTCATTTGCAGAAGTAGCCCACTACCCCATGTTATATAAAGAGTTAATGGGATTACAAACCTAGAAATAGTTCACTGTGCTTTTACTATCTATTGAAAGATAGTGTACTTCATCCCTGAATGCTGATAACCTATCATTGAATTCAGCTGGGGATTATAGCAAATCATATCTGCCACTCTAATATACCGCATCCCATCCTTATTAACTTGGCTTTCCATTTAACTTGTAATCTGATACACTGTTGTCACTCTTCTGAGAATGAAAGCGAGCTTGGGAAAAAATCTCATAGTACGTAATTAATGTTCTCCTGAGAAGTTGTACATAAATTGATTCATATCTTCCCCTATCTCATTGTACTTTAACCAAAACCCCAGACTGGCTCCAAGGGAAAATGAAGGGCACTTAATAATGCAACGAGGGGAGTAAGTTTCCAAGAAGAGACCACAGTGTAATAAAACAATTAATTAAGGGTAACAAGTAAAAAGAAACTTATTTGAGCAAAAGAGAGCTGCTGAGAGGCACTAATAAATGATTATTTCATTCATTCAACATTCAACACATATAGAGAGCCCACTCCATGCTAGCCATTTTTCTAAATCAGGGATCAGCACGTGGTTTCTGTAAAGGGACAGACAGTAAATATTTTAGGTTTTGCAGGCCAGATGGTCTCTGTCACCAACTACTCAACTTGCATAGTGGCATGAAAGCAGCCATGGATAGTAAGTAAATCGATGGGTAATGCTGCATTCCAATGCAACTTTATAAACCCAGGCAGGCGGGCTGGATTTGGCTGAAAGGCCGTAGTTTCCAACCTTTGTTCTATGTGTTGGCAGACAAGGGTGAACTAGGTCCAGAGATCTGTGTTTTCATGAAGCTTATATTCTAGTAGAGAGGGCAAGCAGAAAAAAATAAATAAAATAATATCATGCAATATTAACAAATTTTGATACCCTGCATCTAGGGTAGAGCTTGGAGAGCATCACTTTTTAAGAAGTTCTCCAGGTGAGACCTCTGGTCAAACAACCTTTGTTTCTATAACTATGGTTGGGAATAGTTAGATTGTTAATTTTAATTTCACTGAAAGACTGACAGAGAAATAGTGAAGTTGAATGAATGATATACCAATAAATTAACTTCTTCAATATACAAAGGCCAATGTATGTGCATTATAAGTAGCATGGCTGATTGGGATACTTACACCTCATTTACATAAGAAAGCCAAATAAATTTGCCTTATGTGTATAATATAAATTTCATACTAGTCTTTAAGGATTTCTCAGATTGACACATTTTTATTAGAGGGTGGTCCTCCATATCATTACAGGAGGGTGGTTCATCCCCAAATTTTGTTTTTACAGAAATGTTTTATGGTGACAACAGGACATGTGTTACACAGAATTACGAGCAATTCTAATTCATCCCTAGATACATTGAGCAGGATTTGAATTAGATAAACACTCTTCTTGTTACACACAAAAATAGGATGGGGACCGGCACACGGGAATAAACTGATAAGGTGTAGGCATCTCCTGGTTAGTATTCTGCTGTGTTTACTGCTGACAGGTCTGCAAAACTGAGAGACAGGGACACATCTTTGGCATGACTGACCACCTTAGCTAACGTGTGTTGCTACTCAAATCACATCCAAACCTCAACCTATTTCATCAAATGACTGTGAAAATAATCATTTCCTATTAATCCTAGGGCTTATTATTTGGTCTGTGGGCCAGAATTATTGGGCTAGCATTCTACTTTTACACTTAACACCCCAAAATGATAAAGAAAGATTTAACAGTTATCTGGTCAACTCATCTTTTGCTTCACAGATGAAATAGTAAAGGTACCACCTGGAAAGGTATAATGGGCTGATTGGATTGTAAGCAACAGATTTATAAATGCCACTCTTGAACTCCCATGATGCCTGTCTCTTTAACAGGTTCTTTATACAATATGTCATGCTAAAAATAAGTGCATAAAACATAAGTGTACTATCTGATTAATTACTGTATAGCAAACTGTCATGTAATTACCACTCAGGTCAAGAAATTAAACTTTGCCAGTGTTCCAGAAGGCTCCTGGCTGTCCCTTCCCCATTATAGTCTCCTCTCTCCCTGCTAAATGTAACCAGGGGTTCTGACCTTTTTACTTATCACTGCCTTGTTTTTCTTCATACATTTGTCTCCTATGAACTATAAATTGTGTTATTGTTTAGTTTTGCCTCTTTTAAAGCATTATATATTGGAATAATATAGCATGTATTCTTTAAATCTGACTTTTATTGCCCAAAATTTACCATTTGACTGAAAAATTAACTGTAATCTTTTTCACTGTTACATAGTATTCCATTATATGAGTATATCACTATCTATTTTTCAACTGATGAACACTTAAATAGTTTTAAGTTTAGGATTATTATAAATAATACTGATATGAACATTTTATATATATTAGTATACAAATATACATAGCTAGATATGAAATTGCTAGTCTGTAAAGTGTATTTTCAATTGTATTAGCTAATGCCAATGTTTGTCAAAGTGTTTCATACTAATTTATACTCTTACTAGCATCATGTAAAAATTGAAGTTGCTCATATCCTTTTTAGCACTTGGAATTGTTAGGCTTTAATTTTAGCTATTCTGGTAGGGATCTCATTGAAGTTTTGTGTTTCCCTAAGGATTAATGAGATTGAGCATCATCTTATATGTTTATTGGCTCCTTGTATATGCTCTTCTGTGAAGTAACTTATTTTAAGACCCTTGCCTATTTTTATCAGTTAGGTGTTGCTGAGTGACAAACTATTCTACAACTTAGTAATTTAAAACAATAAGCATTATTTCGCTCATAGCCTTTGAGCGTCCTGGTAGTTCTTCTGCTCCAGGCTAGGTTCAGCTGATTGTGACTGGTCTGTGGGGAGTATGCAGGATGACTGGGGGCTGGATGGTCTAGGATGACCTCTCTCACAGGTCTGGCAATTGGCCAGCTTAGGCTGGGGCTGTGGGAAAGACAAGGCCACATCTCCTACATCCTCCTCTAGGCTATCTGGAATCTAAGGGTACAGAGATCTGAGATACCACACCAGCCTGGCCAACGTGGTGAAACCCCACCTCTACTAAAAATAGAAAAATTAGCTGAGCGTGGTGGAAGGTGCCTGTAATTCCAGCTACTTGGAAGACTGAGACAGGAGAATTGCTTGAACCTGGGAGGCAGAGGTTGCAGTGAGGCAAGATTGTGCCACTGCACTCCAGCCTGGGCAACACACTGAGACTCTGTCTGGGGAAAAAAAAAAAGTACTATACCCCAGTCTGTCACACCGTCATTTCTGCTGCACTTTACTGGCCAAAGAAAATCATAAAAAAGACTTTAGCTTTTAATAAGAGTTACTGCAAAGTCACAAAAAGTGTGAATAAAGGAGGAAATGAATGATTGGGGCCATTACTGCAACTATTCTACAAACCACTTTTTAATTGAGTGTCTGTTTTTCTTAATACCTGGTAGAAATCTTGTATAGAGTCTTCATACAAGTCTTTTGATGATTATTTGCATTTCATATTCCTTCTTCCACACTGTGAGAACATTTTTATTTTCTTTATAAAGTCATTTAATGAACAGAGGTTTTAATGTACCTAAATGTATTGATATTCATATTAATGAATAGTATTATGAGTCCTATTTCTTAAAATCTTCCTCTATCCAAGCTTATATTCTCCTATATTTTATTTTCAATCATTTACTGCATTATCTTTTACATGTAAGTATTCAATTCACCTGGATTTGGTTTTTGTATATGGTCTGAGTCAGGTGTGAAGTTTGCTTTTTCCATACAGATTTCCAATTTTCCTAGCACTGTTTATGGAAAAGACCATTATTTTCCTACTGCTCTGTAGCACCACATTTCTCTTGAATCATGTGTCCTTATCTATACATGTTCATTGCAGAAATCCATTCTGTTCTATAGCAGTCTTTGTCTAATACTCATGATGATAGAACACTGCCTTGGTTACTGTAGTGTTCAAATAAATCTTGGGATATGGTGGAAAAAATTGCTTTTAGCTTTTTGTTGATTTTCAAGAGGGTCTTTATTATTAATAGGGCTTTGTATTTCCATATGCATTTTAGAATCAGCTCATCAGTTTCTAAAATACTACCTATCAAGATATTGACAACCAATATTGAGTATAAAGATTAATCTAAAAAATTAATTTGAGGATAATTGATAGCTCTAGGATTAAATCTCTTCCAATCTAAGAATACTATATATTTTTCTATTTAGGACTTTTTAATTTCTTTAAATAATGTTTTATCATTTTATTGATAGGAACATTCTATATTTTTTATAATTGTATTCTTAGTATTTGTTTATTTTGATAATATTATAAATGGTATTTTAAAAATTCATCTTTTTCTGTTTATTTTTGGAATACAGGAATTTAATTGATTTTTATATTTACCTATTCAGCAACCTTGCTAATATCACCTATTAATTATTTTAACATCTGCCAACCATGAATGTGTTATTTTTTCATTGCCAATCCTTTTTTTCTTGCATTACTGAACTATCTAGGGTCAAGGATATAACATTAAAAAATAAGAGCTTTTAAACTCTTATTGAGTTTAAAATTATAAAATAATTTTATCAAACACCTTTTCTGCATTGATTGAAATGATTATTTTTTCTTATTCCATTAATGTGGCACATTACACTTAAAAATCAAGCAACATTAAGCAACTTTGAATTTCTGAATAAGCTCATTCACCATGATGCATAGCTGAATTCAATTTGCTAATTATTTGTTTAGAATTTCTACATCTATACTCATGAATTAGACAGCCCTATAATATTACTGTCCTGTAATTCTTTTTTGAGTTTTGTTGGGAGAGGCCCACTAACCACAAGAAACAGATGCCCACTGTTAAAGCTTGCATTGCTTTGTCTCTTCCGTATATGAGTAAAGCATTTTTTTCATCCAGCTCTTGACTGTGTTGTTTTCCTTAGCAACTCTAATACTAAGATGCAATAGACAGAAGTGCTTGAACTTCTACTCCTGACAATAGGCAACAGATGCTGATCAACAACAGTTAATGGTTTTATGAGTATATTTTCGTATTCTTTTAATGAAATAACTATCTGTAAAATAACTGGCTTTTAATTGGGGCATTTAACACAATTATTAATGTATTTGTCTCTAAATTGTCTACTAAGAATTCTTCCTGCCCTACATTTTTTCTCTCTCTCTCTCTCTGTGTTTCTGTGTGTGTGAGTGTGTGTGTGTGTGTGTGTGTGTGTGTGATGGATTATTTATACTATTCTTAATAATTATAATACACTTTTTGAAATTATTTTATTTGCTATCCTAAAGATTAAAACATGTTCTCTTAACCTGGCATAATCTAATGCCGATTAGTCTTTTTATTTTTACCTTCTTCCCCACAATTACAAGGAACTTAGAACACTTTTGCACAATTAATCCCCATCCGAGGTTTATGCTATAATTATTATATATTTTAATTCTGCCTATGTCATTTATATTTATAATCAATTTACCATTTTACTCTTAATCCCTTCTCAATTTTTTAAGTTTCTCTCTGGGAACATTCTTCTTCTCTTTGTAAGATCTTTCTTTAGTTTTTAGTTTGGGGATTATGGACAAAAATCACTCACTCTTCATCTATATATATCTTTATTTTACTTTCCTTTTTGAGGGCTATTTTGATTGGCCATAGAATTCATAATTGGCAGCTTCCTGTCTTTTGAAACATTGAAAATATCATCTCATTGTGTTTCTGGCTTCTATTATTTCAGTTGAAAAGTCAGCTAGTAGTAGATCCTACCTCCCCAAAATGTGATCTAAGAAATAGCAGCACATTATACCTGGCTATCTTTGATTATATTTTGGAAATTTTATTTTAAACGTTGTTTGTAGAAATAATTTGTTCCATAGAGATAGCCTGTATTTCTACAGGAAAGATGATCATTTTGTTTCAGCTTGGCAGCTGTGCCCTAGCAGCTCAGGATCACATTAATTTTAGTGTTAAAGATTGACATTTGGGAGGAGGAGGGCATTCAAACAACTCTTACTGTGATGAAGACTTTGTGATGTCTGCTTTACCTTTGGTTCATCCTCGTTCCCGGGTACCACCCACCTTTCAGGATCCCAGACCAAAGCAGAAAGGGTTTATAATAGAACCCACCCTGGTAGGCTCTGGACTCCAACTTTTTTCATTTTTGAAGCACTGTAAGCTGTCAAAATTACTTTTATGCCCAAGAACTGCCTCTTTTAGATTGGAAGATAACCATAATTTCTTTCTATCATATTGTACATTTGATTCATCACCAAGTCCTACTGATCTTACCTCCAGAATACAACCTTAATCCATAATGACTCTCAATCTGTAATGTGTTGCCTAAATATTGTCCTACATTGCCTCCTTGTTTCCACCCTTAACTTTCATAATCCATTCACTAAACAAATGTTTAAAATTAGCCACATACAATTCCTCAAATATCTAGAGGCAGAAATACCATTTGACCCAGCAATTCCATTACTGAGTATAGATATATATACACCCAAAAGAATTAATATAAATCATTCTCTTATAAAGATACATGGATGCATATGTTTATTGCAGCACTACTCACAATCACAAAAATATGGAATCAACCCAAATGCCCATCAATGATAGACTGAATAAAGAAAATGTGGTACATATGCACCACGGAATATTATGCATCCATAAGAAGAAACAAGACCATGTTTTTCACAGGGACATTGATGGAACTGGAAACCATTATCCTCAGCAAACTAACACAGGAGCAGAGAAACAAATACCGTATGTCCTCACTTAAGTGGAAACTGAACCATGAGAACACATGGACACGTGGTAGGAGGAACAACACACACTGGGGCGTGTTGGAGGGAGGGCTTGGGGAAGAGCATCACAAAGAATAGCTAATGGATTCTGGGCTTAATACAAGGCGATGGGTGGATCTGTGCAGCAAATCGCACGTCACAAGCTTACCTATGCAGCAAACGTGCACATCCTGCACATGTATTCCAGAACTTGAAATAAAAGTTGAAGAAAAAAAGAAAAATTATAAAACCAAAATCAACCACATAATCACATCAATCATATTATGATGCTCTGCAGTTTAAAAGTCTCCAATAGCTTCTGACTGAGCTTGAAGTACTTTGTTTTTCTAACACCAAACTTCTTATTCTGGTACTCAAGGCATTCCATGGTTTGACCTCTACCATTCTCTCTAGATATACTGGAATAATTTTTGTTCTATGAATAATCCAAATTAGTCCCTTAGTTTCTTTGTACTCATAGTTTCCTTTATCTGAAAAACAACAACGATTTTCTTAGTGAATCACATGACAGCCTCCTCTTGATCATGTAGTTTCTCCTTGAATATCGCCTCTTCTAAGAGACCTTCACTTTTTGTTTCAGCTAAAGTCTTCCTCCTTTAGCAATGCTCTTGTGCATTACTCTAATTTTATTCATAGTATTTGCCACTTTGATACTATTCTTTTTATTCCATGCAACAAATGTCAAAGATAACCTGAAAATATTTATTTTTTTCCAATATAAAGAAGTGTGCCTGAAAATGGCATAATTGATTTAAAAAATCAAGTCAATATAAAGAGATAACAGATGAAAGTATGTGGCACAACGATGCCACACTGCTGAAATGGAGAACACACAGCACTGGATATTACACATAAATCACTAATCCGGTCATAGCCTGATGAATTCAGCCTTCCTATAGCAATCTAATTTTCTTCCTTTCTATACTTCATCCCAAATCTCCAATTTGATATCACCCAATTTCCTTCTCAAGAAAACATTTTTTTTCAACACCAAAATCTGCTCTAACCTATCCAAAGGGACTGCCATAGAAGCAAGCAAATAAGTGAGTCAACAATGTGCACCATAATAGAGAAAAACTTAAAACTCTAAATATTCATTAACAGGGCTTCAGCTAGGTACATTTAGAGCTTAACTACATGCAGCCTTGAGGAAGATCTGTAGGCATTTTCATGGCAGAAGTTAATGATAAATTCACAATTGAGTAAAATGTGTAGAAGTAGATGTACAATGTGACATAGCTTTTATTTTTAAAATCTCTCTATCTATACACACATACATATAAGTCACCTCTACAGAGTGAAATGGGATTAGATAAAGACTATTATTTTCTACTTCTAGACCTCTGTTTTATTATTTCGTTTACATATTATGTTTATATAATAACAAAAAACTAATTAAGCTACTCAGAAATTTAAAAAATCATATTCTATTATGTTTTGAACATTTCATTTAGGTATATTTTTATACTTTCATCTAATCAGCAATGACAGTATTCTCAAGGTGTTAAAAATTACTAATGTGCTTGTCAAGCTTTATGCTATCTAGATTAATTTGTTCATGTCTAGTTTGGCAATGATTTCCAGGAATCTTAATCCCAGGGCACTCACCAACAAATGTTGTGGAATCCCAAGTCTAATACTATAGGCTCAGTAGCCAGTGGCTAGAGTGTATCATAATGCTTAATTCTTCACACACACACACACACACACACACACACACACACCCTTCAAATAAAATATCTTTCATACTATCTTATCTTGGCTTTATTACACTGGACATTACAGAAAGAAAAGTTACTTCATGCAAATAAACATTTTTTGTATTTGTTTTTGTCTTGGGAACTTGCATTAGAAAAATAATATTTGATTCAATTCAGTTCAACTGATTTACTGCATTCAAAAGCAGCTCTCACAGCTCTTGTAACAAGTTTCTACATTTTTTGACCTGAAATAAACACTTCAGAGGATAAAAATAATAAGCTATCTTATACCATTTGACACATCTATCTCATAAAATTATACAATAATGAAAGGTGAAAGGTGACTTCTGTAAAAGGTGATTTTCAGAAAATCCTTTAACAACCTGACCAGAAATATTAGAAGATAATATGATTAGAAAAAAAATCCAACCAGCCTGTCATTTTCTGCACTTCCTCATCCATACATTATAGCATTGACTCACCAGGGTTTGGCATGAGTAGGTAATTTAGTTCTTAACAAGTATTTAACAGAATTAGTACCTTAATGACTAGGGCAGAACCATCCCAGGGCCTCTGTAAAATCAATAAAAACACAAGTGGTAAATTGGAATAGACATTAAATTATGTGCTAAAAGACATTTGCTCTTTGAATTTGGATTTAAAACTAAACTCTGTTAATTGGTGCTATGTCAGAGTATCAGAAATCATATTAAATACAGCCACTCCTGGAAACTTAATTGAGAGGGAGAATTCTAAGCTCTTTAGTCTCATAAAAGATATGACATATCTCTGAAATACATTTGATGAACTAATAGCAACTATAGCTTACTTAGCAGTTTAGAAGTACCTTTCATGTCCAAACAATTGTGACAATTTGTAACATTAGAAGAAAATATTGTAGATCCAGGTCCCAAAAAAATATTTAGTTTCATTCGTGTTTGTACTTCTATTTTAAAGGAAAGAGAGTGTCTGCTCTTACATATATCAGTAATTCATTATGTTTTGTTGCTGAGTAATATTTCATTTATAAATGTAATATAATTTGTTTATCCGTTCACCAGTTGATAGACATTTTGGTTGTTACCAGTTTGGAGCAAGTATGAATAAAACTATGATTAACATTAATGTACATGTATCTTGATGAATATATTTTCATTTCACTAGGACTAGAATTGTTGGACCACATGGATTGCTTTATTGGTAAACATTTAATAATTGATTCTTCCCCATTCCCTGAAAAAGTGTCTGATTTGTAGCATTTGCCAATTCCTGCAATGTAAATACTCCCACTCTAACCCATTTCAATCTCCCAACATGGCATCACTGAATGTGCAGAGAGAAATAGATGTGCATAATTGGCTCCCATGAACTGGTAATGTTTGGCTGCAACACAATGCTAGCAATATGGTAAATGTGTATTTCACTTCATAAGAAACTGCCAAACTGTCTTTCAAAGGTGTTTTGACACTGCATTTCCACCAGCAATGTATGAGGCTTTCAGCTGCCCCACATACTAGCCAGCATTCAACATTGTTTAGGCTTTTTCCCCTTTATATTAGCCATTCTTTTAGATATATGTTATATCTTGCAGTTTTAATTTGAGTTTCCCTAATGACTAATGATGTTGAATACATTTCCTTGTATGCATTTGCCTTTTCTATATATTTTTAAATTGAGGTTTCTGTTCAAATAATTTGCTCATTCTGTTTTCTTGGTATTGCATTCTGAGAATGTTTTGTATATTCTAAACACAAGCCCTTTATCAGATATTTCATTGTAAGCATTTTCTCCCAGTTCAGTAATTTGTCTTTTCATTTTCTTAACAGTGTCTTTTATAAAGCATAAGATGTTTGTACTGATAAAGTTTATCTTTTGTCTTTCATTGTTTGTGCTTTTTCACCCTAAGAAATCTTTGCCTAACCCAAGTTACAAATATGTATTCCTATAATTTCCTTCTAAAACTCTGATGTCCAACACAACAGACACCAGTCACATATGGTGCCTTAAATTAAAATTAAAATTAAATTAAATTAAAACTTTAGTTTCTCAGTTATACCAACCACATTTCAAGAGTTCAATAGCCTCTTTGGCTAGTGGCTACTGTTTTGGACAGAACAGCCATTGATCATTTTCATCATTGTTCAGTGTTCCACTTAGCACTTTCCTAGAAGTTTCATAGTTTTTATTTTACATTTAGTCAATTTCAAGTTAATCTTTGTATATCATGTGAAATATGGCTAGAGTATTTGTTTGTGGTTTCTTTCTTTTCTTGCATATGAATTCCAAATTGTTCCAGCAACATTTTTGAAATCTGCTTTTGTCTTTATCACCATGTGATTTCTGCGTGTGAAAGATAGATGCAAGGGTTTTTTTTTGGTATTTTAAAATTTCTTTTAGGTGGGCATACCTAGGAATAAAGTATTAGATACTGAAAAGGTGGCTGAATTAGGCCCACCAAATTTACCAAGCAACACTTGCATTATCTCCAGTAGGCTGTCTCTCAAGCAAACATTAGTTTCTGACATATCCCAACTACAAGGCTTTAAGGGATTAATTTGTGAATACCAGGTAGATTAGGACTGGTTTACATAGAAGGCAGCTGAAATGTAAGAGAAAGTCAATCTCTTGCAAAGAAATTATTAAACAATGTAATCAAGGTAGGAAGACATCACTGTATCCCCTTAATAGAGACATAGAGACAAGCCTCTGCAAATGGACCTGTGAGTGGGAAAAAGTGTGACTGTATTTTTTAAATAAGTTTACCTAGCAGAAAATATGTATTTCTCACATGAAATTTGGTATTTATCTTCTCCCATTTTAATTCTGCTTTAGATTAAAGAAAGTAAATACTTGATTTTGTGTTTTATCACAATACCTTCTATGGTTTTTGTTGTTTTCCATCTCTTTCACTTTGGTTGATTTTGATAAACATATTTTTTGCTTAAAGAGCAGTCATAGGATTGAGATAACCTCACCTTGATGTTGTAATGTTTTAAAATTCAGGTAGCGATAAAACAAAACATGTTTGTTTGGCTGAACATTTTAGAGTCTAAAAATTATTTTGACACGACTTTGTTTTTATCCATTTGGAAAGTCTCAAATGTTACGGGACTCTAGGGTAGTACTGGAATGTGTGCCAACCAGTATTTTAGTTTTGACAATGATATATTTTGGATGTTTGTCCCCTTCAAATCTCATGTTGAAATGTGATCCCCAATGTTGGAGGTAGATCCTGGTGGGAAATGTTTGGATCATGGGTGCAGGTGCCTCATAAATAGCTTGGTGCTGTTCTCATGGTAGTGAGTTCTCATTCTATGAGTTCACATGAGATCTGATTGTTTAAACGACTGTGGCACCTCCCTGTTCTCTCTTGCTCCTGCCCTCACCATGTGATACACCAGGGCCCCCTTTGCTTCCACCATGACTGGAATCTTCCTGAGGCCTTAACCAGGTCCACATGCCAGCATCATGCTTCCTGTAAAGCCTGGAGAGCCCTGACCCAAAATAAACCTCTTTTCTTTATAAATTACCCAGTCTCGGGTATTCATTTATTGCAATGCAAAAGTGGTCTACTACAGACACACAGTTTAGAGCAGGGGTCATCAAATTATTTTTCCCTCAAAGGACAGATTATAAATATTTCAGTCTTTGCATGCCATAAGGTATCTAGCACAACTATTCAACTCTCCTATTATAGTACAAAAGCAGCCATAAACAATATGTAAACAAATGAGCTGGGTCATCTTCCAATAAAACTTTATTTATAAAAGCAGGCTCTGTGCCAGAGTTGGCTTCCAGACTGTAGTTTGCTAACTCCTGGTTTAGAGTTACAGATATTTATTTCCACACTCTCAAAAAAGATAATATTCATTTGAATGAAATTTGTTTAAAATAAATAAAATTTAAAGATAATATATTCCATTTAAAGTGGACTATATATATTGTAGGAATGTGATAATTTTAACCACAATAAAAGTTATCAAATATTGTTTTTATATAAATAAAAAGTAACAACTTACTCTGTTAATATATTTTATAACTTTTACATATATTTTTTATTTTTAAAATTTCTGTATTTTACCATACATTTGAAAAGATAATAAAGACTTAATTGAATGATGTAAGAATTCTTAGACAATTGTCCTTGTAATTATTTTATCTATCACCCCAGTAGTTAGCTAAATAAACACAATAGACCCATATTAATCTGAATTTTTTAATCCCCTCTGCCTCTTAATGACCAGAATTAGACAGGTATCAAGTGGCCACTGAGTAAAGAATGTGACAATTATTATACTAAGAGAAATAAAGACTAATTATTATACACAAGATGATCTAATATTACACTTTAAATTCCTGTGATGCACTGGAGACACATAAAGGATAAGTCAGTAAATCAGGCTGACAAAAGACACATGCAAATAAAGTGGGAAACTTAAGTCAATGGGAAGAAGCTGTCTGAAGACCTGAATTCAAATCCTGATGCTGCTTGCTACCTTCATAGGTAGGAACTCTGAGATTTGAGAAAATCATTTGTATTCTCTGTGCATAATTTTTTATCATCTGTGTGATTTGGTCATAAAAGTACTCACTTCACAGGTTCAATGAAGATTGAAGGATATGATTCATGGAAGGTGTTTAGGACAGAGCCTGACACATAACAAATGTTATTAGTTACTGGTATTTAATTATTTTGATGATGTTGATGATGGTGATAGTAGTAATGGTGGTGGTGAACAATTAGAGTGCTGAATCTTACAAGCTTAGCAGACTCAGGGAATTCTGATACTCTTCTAGACACTTATTAATTCACCATGAGTGAATTTTCCTAATCCTTTGGCTTTTCCTCTGAGCTTCACTAGGTTACTGGCTAATGAAATAAATGCATGCAAATATGTTAATTGCTACTGGTGAATAATAAAGATGTATTTTCACCCTTTAATAATTATTCACATTTTAACAAAAAATTTAATTTATAAACTTAGGAATGAACAGCTAAGGCTGGAATTACTGTGACATGTACTTAATAATATGTTTGTAAGTACTTAATACTTAATAAGCATGTTTGAGAACAAGGAAACCTTTAACCACACTTACCACACAACACTTTCTCCTCAAATATATTGGGTCAGCCCTTCCTGCAGCCTGTAGCTAATTCCCCTGCACTTTCTCCTAAAGGGTGGAAATTAATAGTTCTAACCAAATCTGCCTCAACACTTGCAGGCCCTGAAGCAAGAGGACAAATTGAGACTCCTCAGCCCACCTTCCCCTACCCCCATCCTCACCTCTGGCTCCAGCCTGCACTTCAGAGAACATAACACATGACTTTGGACACCAGAGCCTTTCATCTCCAACCCTGGGTAATGTGCACTCCTTGGTCACTTCATGCATGCACATTCCAAGCGTTCTTCTCTAACTTTAAGAGAAGAAACTCAAAGAAGAAAGAACCTGGAAACAGATTCAGGGTCACTTATGCTAAGAATCCTAGGGTCTCTGGTACCCAGAATATGATGATGTGGGTAGGAAGACATTGGTTCTGGATGGACACAGCCCTTGGCCCAAGCATTCTCAGTTCATAGGAGCACAACCAAAAGAAAGCCAGAGCTGGACCCTTAAGCCCAAGACCTGGGGCCAGGGCTAGGTGGGCTGGCCTAAAGGTGGATGATGAAATATTTTCTGCTACAAACCCCCATGACACAAGTTTACCTATGTAACAAACCTGCACATGTACTCTGAACTTAAAATTAACGTTAAATAAAATCAACGCCCTGCCAAAACAAAACAAAATAGGTGTCTAAACCTCTAGTGGCTAAAGTGGATGAGCAGGTAACTAAAGACGTGGGGCTGGCTAGGTGTGCCAACATAAGCATATATTGTTTTCCTGCCTTTTGTTCCTGCTGATGGCTTTACCATATTTTGTCTTGTGCTATAATAATGTGTATCTTTCCTACAACATTTCCTAGGCTAGAGGATTCTTAGGAGAGGGATGAAATTCATTCCTGATTTCAGAGCAGAGTATCTGAAACACAAGGTATGTTCAGAAAATATCCCTTTATTGAATGATTGAAAGAGAGATCAGGAAATATGCCTTTATTGATTAATAGATTTATGTTGAGTCAATAGATAGCTGGAATAATGAACGATAAATGACAAAAGAATGCTTAGAATAGAATTGAGCTGAGTGCAATCTAAACATGCATCAAAGACCTATTGACAAGCAGTACCACACACTAAATTTGGAACTGAGATTCAGAAAGCCAAAGATCCAACTAGTGGCCACGACATTCCAATGCTAAACCAAGACTCTGTTGCCCAGGCTGGAGTGCTCTTGGCTCACTGCAACTTCTGCCTCTCAGGTTCAAGCCGCTCTCCTGCTCAGCCTCCTGAGTAGCTGGGATTACAGGCCCTGCCACCATGCCTGGCTAATTATTTTATATGTAGCAGAGATGGGGTTTCACTATGTGGGCCAGGCTGATTTCAAACTCCTAACCTCAAGTGATCTGCCCGCCTCGGCCTCCCAAAGTGCTGGGATTACAGGTGTGAGCCACTGTGCCCGACCTTTCTACGTGTTTCTACCTTTTCTTCTTCTTTTTTTTTTTTTTAAATTCAGATTTTATTTTATACTCTGGGATTGAACATGCAGGTTTGTTTCCTGGGAATATTGTGTGAATGATCCCATCACCTAGGTTGTAAACATATAACTCAATAAGTAGATATTCAGCCCTTGTCCCTCTCTCTCCCTCCCATCTCTAGTAGTTCTGTTAATTCCACCTTTATGTCCATGTGTACCTAATGTTTAGCTTCCACTTATAAGTGAAAATATAAGATATTTGCTTTTCTTTTTCTTTGCTAATTTTGCTCAGGACAATGGCCTCCAGCTGCGTCTATGTTGCTGCAAAGAGCATGGTTTCATTCTTTTTATGGCTGTGTCATATTCCATGGTGTGTATGTACCAAACTTTCTTTATCCAATCCATCACTGATGGGCACCAAGGTTGATTATATGTCTTTGCTATTGTGAATAGTGCTGCAATAAATGTACAAGTGCATGCGCCTTTTTCATAGAACAATTTATTTTCCTTTGGGTCTATACCTAGAAATGGGATTGCTGGGTTGAATGGCTGTTCTGTTTGTAGTTCTTTGAGAAATTGTCAAACAGCTTTCCACTGTGGCTGAACTAATTTACATTCCCACCAAGAGTGTATAAGTGTTCCCTTTTCTCCACAGACTTGCCAGCACCTGCTGTTTTTTGACTTTTTACTAACAGCCATTCTAACTGGTGTGGGGATGGTAGTTTATTGTGATTTTGATTTTAATTTCTCTGATGATTAGTGATATTTAGCATTTTTTCATATATGTGTTGACCACTTGTATGTCTTCTTTTGAGAAGTGTCTGTTCATATCCTTTTCTTACTTTTAAGTGGGATTATTTTGCTTTTCTTTGTTGAATACTTTAAGTTCCTTGCTCCTTAGAGATTCTGGATATTAGAGCTTCGTCGGATGCATAGTTTGTAAATACTTTATCCCATTCTGTAGATTATCTGTTTACTCTAGTGATAGTTTCTTTTGCTGCACACAAGCTCTTTAGTTTAATTCATTCCCATGTGTCAACTTTTGTTTTTGCTGCAATTGCTTTTGAGGACATAGTCATAAATTATTTCCCGAGGTTGATGTCCAGAATGCTATTTCCTAGGTGTTCTTATAGGATTTTTACAGTTTGAGGACCTAAATTTAAGTCTTTGATCTGTCTTGAGTTAATTTTTATATATGGTGAGAAGTAGGAGTCCAATTTTATCCCTCTGCATGTGGTTATTCAGCTATCCCAGAAGCATCTATTGAAGAGGCAGTCATTTCCTCACTGCTTATTTTCATCTGCTTTGTGGAAGATTAGATGGTTGTAGGTGTGCAGTTTTATTTCTGTTTTCTCTATTCTGTTCCATTGGTCTATAATCTGCTTTTGTACCTTCCCTATTCTGTTCCATTTATCTCAACAGCTGTTTTTCTATCAGTACCATGCTGTACTGGTTACTGAAATGCTGTAGTACAGTTTGAAGTTGGGTAATGTGATACCTTCTTGTTCTTTTTGCTTAGGATTGCTTTGGCTATTAGTAATATGCTCATAGCATTTGTAGTCTACCATAGCACTTACTACCCTCCACTGGAATAATTCTCCCAAGTCTGTCTCCACCCACCACCCTACCCTGTGCTTCTCTCTCCAAGCAGATATCCCATCATATGACTGGAACAATGCACTGTGTATCACCAGTGGCCACTAAATATTTGGTGAATAAATGAATCAATAAAGAAGATCCTAGGCAGACATAGGCCTAGTAAAAACCCACTAAGATATAGAAGTTAATGCCTTTATATATTTATTCTTATTATTTCCATTTTATAGTTTTGGAAACTGAACCTCTGGGAGATCTAACAACTTCCCCCAAATCACAAGACAGAGGTGGCACAGCATAATAGAAAATTCTGCTCTTCTTAAGAAGACACCAGCCATTTAGATGCATAGTAACAGAAACATTTTAAAAAACAGTCACATCTTAAAATATCTTGAGTTGAGAGGTTGCACTTTCCTCCCCCATTTGATGCATTCAATTATTGACTTCATGATTCTGTTAAAACACTGAATCCACTGCAAAGTTTCATTTGAAAGGAATAACATAATTCTGTACAGTGAGACCACAATAGGTTCTTTGCAGTTAACAGTAACCACAGGACCTGACTGTCTATCATGTGCTGGTCACTAACTAAGAGCGTCATATGAATAATTTCCTATTTCACATTTGAGAAACCTGAGGCTTGGGAGGAATAAT
Organism: Plecturocebus donacophilus; assembly: GCA_004027715.1. Classification (NCBI taxonomy): domain Eukaryota; kingdom Metazoa; phylum Chordata; class Mammalia; order Primates; family Pitheciidae; genus Plecturocebus; species Plecturocebus donacophilus. The sequence goes on from PVKP010002155.1 coordinate 20,100, forward strand.
CCGTCAATGCTTTCATGCCCAGCAAATGTGGAAGTAGGATCTGTACTCCTCCTTACCTGACAATGGAGGCCTTGTTTTGTTCTGCCATGCTGTGGGAACTTTCTTTCTGAGAGCATCTGCCTCAATTCTTTATTCCTGTCCTCATGGGAAATCAGCCCAGTACTGTATATTTCCATGACCCTCTAGTAATCCTTCCTTCATAGCCCTTAATCTATTTTATGGTGCATTCACCCATTCAGCAAGTATTTATTGAGAACTTACTAAGTCCCAGGCACTAGGCACAGCAATGAAGAAGACAAAATAGCCTACCTTGCCCCTTTGCCAGACTATAAGCTACATACAGGCAGGGGATGTGTTTGCCTTCTTGCTCTCATATCTTATTGAATAAGATCATTAAATGGACTTGGATTCAAAACACTGAATAACTGCTTTGACACAACAGAATACTAACCCAAATTATACATACAGACATCTCATCCAATGCTCACTTTCAGACAAAAGAGAAGTGTTTAGTATTGGCGTGCCATGCAGCGAACATGGAACCAAACACGTGTGGGGAAGGAAAACAAACAGAGACAATAACCTTTTTTACTCTCACGTAAGTAGAAACTAACTGCTTTTCAACCTGAACATAATTGTTTTGGCCTTGAAGCTGAAAGATGTTAATTTCAAATAAAGGCTATTATGAGAGAAAAAAAGTGTCATATATAAAAAACTATGTTAATGAAGCTGAGATTCTGTAATTGTAATCACATGAAACCCAACCCCAGGTTGTACTTCCCATTGCTTGTGTGTTAGGCGATCGTTTCTCTTATGATATGCTCGTGGTGAACACAAGGTGGGAAAATGCATCTCCAGTGAAAAAAGACAATTCTTTTGCTTAAGAATGATCCTGGAGCATCTGTTATTAAATCTCCCAGCTCACAGAAGCACAGCAGAGACAGAAAGGAGCACCTAGTGAAAGAAATATTCACTCAGACTCCAGATACCATTGCACCTGCTGACGGTGCCTAGGGATATACACCTGCTGGATGGTGATTAGATGTTTTCAAAAACCCTCCAATCTATCTGATTGGTTTCCACCATTACTTCTGAGAATAACTTTCCCAAACTCTCACTTCAAAGCTATCTAGAAATGCTTTGTGATTCTAATTCTCTTAAAGGGCAGGATGTGTGTGCATTTGTGTATTATCTAGACATACTCCATGTTAATGGCAGTGTCTTTCTTGTCAGATAACATGCCACTACAATAGGAGTTAGCCTGTAATTTATGAGTACAGGCTTTGTTATCCTATATCCCAGCTTTGCTGTGAATTCAGCTGTCTGACTTTGGAGAAGTTCCCTAACCTCTCTGAGCCTTAGTTTCCTCAGCTGGAAAATGTAGCTAATGTTCCTACCTTACAGGATTGTTGAAAGAACAAAATAAGATGATATATCCAAATCATTCTTAATAAAGGAAATTTTCTGAAGTCAGCTCTACTATCTTGGCAAGTCATTTAGCTTCTCTGAGACCAGTTTCCTGATCCTGTAAAATGGGAACACTCATTTATAGGCAATTTTTCCAGGATTAAATTAATTACTACATGGATAGCAAACATACGGAATCAATCTAAGTGTCCTTCAGTGGATGAAAGAATAAAGGAAATGTGGTACATATACATGATGGAATACTATTTGGCCATAAAAAAAAGAGTTAAATCTTATCATTTGTAGCAATGTAAATGGAACTGGAGGTTATTATGTTAAATAAAACAAGCCAGGCACAGAAAGACAAATATTGCCCATTCTCACTCATATGTGAAAGCTAAAAAATTTAATCTCAAGGAGGTAGAGAGCAGAATGATAGAGACTAGAATGACAGTAGAATGGAAAGTGTGTGTGGGTGGAAGGGGGAGAATGAAAAGAAGTTGGTTAATGGATTTGAACACAGTTAGATAGAAGCAATACATTGTAATGCTTGATACAAAGTAGGGTGACTATAGTTAAAAACAATGTATTGCACATCTCAAAATAGCTAGAAGACAGGTTTTGAAATGTTCCCAACACATAAAAATAATAAATGCTTGAGGTGATGGATATCCTATCTACCATGATTTGATCATGACACATTCTATGCATGTAACAAAATATTATGTTTACCCAATAAATATGCACAAATTTTATACGTTAATAAAAATAAATAAAGTTAAACATGCTTCTTTAAAATTAACTAATTAATTAATGCACGGAGAGTGCTTACTACAGTGAGATGACACAGTAACTGCTCAATAAATGTTATCTATTAAGAGTGTTGTTACTTATTATCACCATCATCACCACTGTCATCACCAGATAATCTGATTAAGGGTGAGGACCATGTCTTACAAATATTTCCTCAGCGCAAATTTTGGGAAGCTAAACATTGCTTAAAATCTGTGGGTGGCTATCTTGAGAATTTCTGGATGAAATCTCTACAGCATAAAGACATATCACCATGGAAAGAGGGTCCTGATTTTAATAATAAGGCATTAAACCTATAACATTAAAAGTCAATATTCCAGGATTAACGTGCAAAGCTTTTTATGTTTGAGTGCCTACATGCTTGAATAGCACCAAGCAAAAGTATCTCATTGCAAAAATAATTCTAAATAGCATTCTTTGAATTAATAAAAAGTGTTTTTTTAATGACAAGACAACTTAAATGAAACTCAGGGATATTTCCATTTCAACTGATATCAAGATCAAAGGATTGCATCTCATGGGATGTCAGAAATGAGAGAACTTGTAAGTGGCAGAGGTTAGAACCTAAGAGCTGTATCAAATGTGGGAAGAACAGGAGTGTCCAGAGAGTTGTAAACACACTTTGGAAAACAGCCAATCCAGTCTCACTGTCTTAAAGACAAAGAACCAGAATGCTGCCTGCCTGAAACCAAGCCACTTAAGGGCCTCTGAGAGGGTCACAGGCCATTTCCATGATGGGTGACCTTGTATAGTCTGCCATAGGAGTAATTCTCTGGAACTACTAATAGTTATTCTACAAGATGACTCCTTGTTAATCAGAGAAAAATGACCAACAGGAGCCAAAGCAACTTCCAGTTATGGTAGAAGACCAAGTCTGTGTTCAATTTCTTTTTTCTCCTTTCTCTTCTCTGACTTTTCACATCACCTTATAGGTTGACACCTGGGATAGTGAAGCAGCAAGAACACTAACATCCACTGAGTACTTGTGATATAAGTACAACTCTATAGCGTAGGTAGCCATAGCTCTATTTTACACATGAGGATACTGAGGCTCACAGGGGTTAAATAACTTGCCAGAGCTAGTATTAGAAGAACTGATTTCTCTCCTTCCATGAGAACTGGCACAGTATGTCTGTTCCCTACTGTAACTTCAGCACCTAATTGATACTTTCTAAGTATTCTTCAGCAAATATTAACAATTCACTTTCTTAGCTACATACAAAATCTGACTTTCTTGACATTTGTTGTAAAATGCAAACAGGAAAGCCTATTTCTTTTATTTCTTCATTTAATAGATAGTTACAAGTCCATACTGTGTTCCAGGCACTGGAGATACCTCAGGGAATATAATACACTAAGAGCCCTTCGCTTGTGGACCTTATTCCCTAATTGAAGAAGTGAGACAGTAAGTAACAAACTCTATAAATCAACACATTACTTACGATGTCAGAGAAAGACACATTGGCTCAGAGAAGATGAATAACATAAACACCCAGAAACCCACCAAAGCTGGAAATCATGACTGGATGGAATTAGAGTTTTGATGGATATCATATTTTTGAGAATATTAAACTGGCATATTTTTCATTCATCTTAAATCACAGTACCCTAGGTATCCACCCCCTGCTCTAATGGGTTTCGGCGCCTCAGAGAAAGAACAGGCATCATCTGCAAAAACAAAATCCTTGTTCCATGTTGACTGTCAAATAGATTTATTTTGAGTCCATAACATGATAATAGTTTTGACAGTCAGGCATTGTCAAAAAGAGAAAAAATGTATGTAAATTGCAAAAACTTCTTCTCCATATCAAGAGACAGGCCTGGTGACTGTATCCATGAGCTTTTTCTATAGGCCATGGGTAAAGGAAACTCAGGATAGAATATAATGTAAGTTCTCATCTAAGGGGGAAATAGAGAATGCTTTTAGGGTGATAAGAAACTTGAATTCTTATTTTTCATCAACCTTTATCCATCTTTGGTGGCCAATCCTCAGGGGGAGTAATAAAACATGAGCTATATTGATATGGGATGCTGTAAGCAGCTTTCTGCCTATAGCTCTGGGAGAATGCAACTAACTAGCAGTATGCAACCTTCTGACCTGGAGCAGCTGCAGAAGAATCTAAATGGCCACATTGCATAGTCAGACAGAAAGCAACCCATTAAACTGACCTGCCTCCCTAGATACCACGACAGTGTTGCATAGATTGGAATGACTGGGATAACATGGGAAAGATCTAAGTTTCTGGGATCGCTAGTAGTTGAAATTTAAGAACCAAGAAGGGCCTGCCACGGGTCTGCTAGGGCAATTTTTAAGATCTTCCTCAGAGCTGAAGTAAGGGGGGTGGAAATCATTTAATATCATCATGGCTCAGACCCAAAGGTAGCGAAATTAGTCCAAGTTATGTGACAAGAAAGAGGAAGGAAATCCATAGTGGAAAGAACAAATTTATCAGCTTTGAATTTGAGACATATATAGAAAGAGGCTCAAGGACCAGGCTGGACAAGAATTAAACTCAATGAAGGCCAAGAAGAGCCCAGGTAACAGTCCAGCAACCTGCATTCTTTCCTTCATCAATGCGAGTAAACAAAAGATTTTTCTTTGCTTAATGCCACTTGGATTTTGAGGAAGGACAGGGAAAACTTTTGAGGGGAAATAAACATATATTTTATGTTTAAAGCATAAAGTGAATTTCATTTATTAATCTGACTGATTATGTATCCGAAAGAACCTGAGCTAATCGGCAAGAGACTGTTTAAAACTAGCAGGTAATAAAATACCTAGAATTACGTTTTTTCCAGCCAGCCTTGTTCAGCAGAGAATAAAGTTAACGGAGTTGTAGTGTGTAAATCTTGGTCTCTGGGTTAAAGGGATACTAACTCAGCCATTATGATTCATCCTGCCTTCTGAATGCACATGGAGCCAGCTGATTTTATTTTAGTACCTTTGGGGAGTGCAATTGCTATTCTGGTGGGTGTCCAGATATTAAGAGTTTCTGTTTATGACTTCTGAGAGCTGTTTGCTGGAAAGAAGTGTTCTTTTGCCTGCTAATATACCTAAAACTCTCTAATGAAAACTGCTTAATAAGCCCCATGAAAGATTTACCTGAGATAGAGGGAAGAATTTACTGGCAGAACATGGCTCACTTTCCTTCCTATTTTCTTGCCCATATATCACTGGTCTCAAACTCTTCTTTGAAAAGTTAAAATATCTCCCCACGCTGGTTTCTATATTTCATAGCTTCCTTACAAAAAGTTGTCCTTCTCCCAAGGCATGTGAAAATTCGTGCTGACCTCCACCTTCTCAGAACTTTTTCTCTAAATACCACTTATGCATCTAGACCTTTCTGACTTTTTCTCCAGAATAAGTCACTATTGACTAAGCTATTTTCCTCTTTAGGTGTATTTACATTTTGTCAGATTTTATTCCAAATCTGGAATCAGCAGTTCAATCAGGGATAAAGTCTTTTGGCCTTAGAGAAGAAAGGGTGTGTTTCATTCATTAATGCCCTCAAGCCAAAGGCCAGTAAAAATGTACCTCAATTTAAACAATGCTGGGATTATTCATTTGCTGCAATGAGGGAATGCTGATGCCTTGAGACTGAGGTGACTTGGGGTGACAGTTGGGTGTTAGAGAGGGCTTATTACAAGATTTGGGCTTATGTTACATGATTTGGGAGATAATGCTAGGAAATAGGATATTGCTTTGAATTGGATGTTATAGAAGCTGGGATAATTCTACAATTGGGTATCTTAATAATTCTTACCTAGGAGATAGATGAGAACATAGGACAAGGTGAAAACTGTTAAGAAACCAGGAGTCACCCAAACTGTTATAGGAGATACTTGGTCATTTTTTGTGGTTTGGAAAATGTTTATGCTTTTATCTATGTTCTTACATGATTAGAGTCCTTGTCTTGACCCCAGCATCTCAGCATAGTCTTGTGTGATGTTGATGTTCTGTGAAATTGTTTGGGCCAACCAAGAGAACACCACAACCCCGCTGTGTGTGTGAGGCTGGCTCCTCCCTCTCAGGGCTGCTTTTCTGACCTTCAGTTTGCTCGTTCATTCACTCATTTGTAGTGGTTTATCAAAATTAATGAGTATATAATTCATTGATCTGCTTGCTTGATATCTGATCTGCTCCTTATATTAGAAAATAAGCTCTATAACGTCAGATGCCATGTTTGTTTTGATCATCATTTTATGCCAAGTGACTGCTCAGTGCCAAGGGAACAAAGCACCTGGCAGACTGAGGAATCTTGGAAGGTCTCAAGTCAGATACTGATAATTAAGTTAAATCTTATGGTTTAAAGCATTGGAGAAATGAGAATGGATAGAAAGTCAGCCAGCTATTTTGTGCTCCAAAAAGCCAAACTTTTCAATGGAAAAAACAATAAACATACTAATTTTAAAATATACTATTTGTTCTCAGGGCTAGCCATATGAGTATACTTCTTTATTAGACTATTTGTTTCAGATAACCTGCCAAGCTATTTAAAATGCCCAATTTTCAATGCTCCATTATCCCCAGAGAAAAGTCTGTAGGTATCCTGGGTGATCAAAAGAAAGGTTTAGGGAAATACTAACTTACATTGTCATTTTATAGGGTAAATCATTCAGCTAAGATTGTCCAGCTGATTAGAACATTAGACAACAAAAAAAGTGTTCCTCATCAAGAAAGCTATTCTGAAATAGATTATTTCTTCAGACTTGATTTCAAGACATTTCAGTGCTTGCCTAATACTTAGATTGGATTGTTTTAAAAAAATAATATTTTTCCCATGTGTCTGAACATATAAGTATTTTGGTTGCTTTGTTAGTTGGGAATCTTTCTGAAGAGAGATTTGGGTTCAAAGTAGCAAAATTCTTACTAACATTGATTTTCCGTAGCATTACCACTAATGTCCTGGTTTTCTCTGACCTGTCTCTTTGAAATGCACGTCTCTCAGCTGGGCAGATTAATTGATTCTCTCACCCAAGTAAAAGTCATCCAGCCTCTTTGAGTGCCAGATACTTTGCCAGATTCCATAAAAACAGTAGTAAATAACAGATATGATTTTTCTCTTCTAGGTTATAGTCACAAGGGAAAGCCAACATTGAACAGGAAGTTACTGATGAGCTGAGTGTCACCAATAAGAGTGACAAAACACCACTCAACATACAGAATGCCCATCCAGACCCACAGGGTCACAGGTGGAGGGGAAAAACATGGGGTACAAATCAGGAAAAACAGCATTGGCTAAGATGTCTTTCTTTGCATGTCTTGTGGTTTTGAGTTGTAGTTTCCAATCTGATGTTTATAATTCTAATGATACCAAATCTTAATGTAAAAATGAATTGTCAATATTCTGATCATGATACCACACTATAATTTTATGAGATGATACCCATAGAGGAAACTGAGTAAAGGATACATGAGATCTAGCTGTATTATTTTGTATAAGTACATATGAATCTGTAAATGTCTCAAAATAAATGTTTGATTCTAACATCTTGATATCTTGCAGGAATTGGTTTGTTTTATGTGTTGGAGAGAAGACTCTGGGGTTATCAACAAATGACAACTCAGCTGTCACAACTCCAAAAGCACTGAAATTCTCAGCTATTTGGATGCTTGGCTCACATTAATTGCTCTTCACATCTTTAGTGATTGAATGACTGAAGGAATTCTTAGTGAGTAGAAGGGCTCAAGTTGCTAACCTCAACGGCAAAGTCTTGGTCATTATAGTGAAATATTCACTTTGTGTTTAAGAAGGGATCTTAGGAGGTCAGTCAGCCAATTTCATTTTCAGAGATCACACATATAATAGCTTCTGTGAGTTATGAATACATTTTTTAAACTAGAAATTGTAATTCAAGCCAGGATTGTTTACATTTCTCCTGTTAATATTTTATTCTCTATTTCTAACAAGACCTAGCCCAGACATTGAGGGACCAGCTAAATACAGATGGCTGAATTATTAAAAGGATTCTCTCTGAATGCCTCAGGAACTACATAGGTTTTTCTAGTTAACATTTCCATCTAGGCAAGAGGGGTCAGGATCACATTTCAGGCACAAAGATTGGAGTTGGCAGAGTCAACCATGATAATATGGCCCTGGAATTCATGGCTTGGTTTTCCTTGGAAAGTGTAATTAATAACCCACATGTATCTAGCCACTAATATAAGTAAACATCTAGGATTTGCCTTTTCTTTTATACCCTACACTGAAATCAGATAAACAAACTTCTTCTCTATCTTTTCCAAGATGGGCCAAACCTCAGAATTAGATTAAAGAGTGCTCATGTTTATTAACTAATGAATCACCAATCCATCCACCTATACTTCCATCATCACAATGAAGAGGAACAGCTGATTTTATTACCTACTTACTACATAACAGGCAGTGTGCTGAAAATTTTATAAAATTCATATCATATCATATAAACTTCACAAAAAGTATTTTACCTCCATTTTACAAATAAGTAAATCCAGGTACATCAAGATCAATTGCCTTATGATCACTTAGCCAATACTGAGAACTCCCAAATTTAAATTGCTAGCCCTGAACTTTCGAGTTTCAGCCTCACATATCCAGCTTTACATTCAAACATCTCCAGTTGTATGTCTAATACATACCTCAAACGTAGCATGTGCAAAACTCCTCCCCAACTCAACCTTATGGAAACCTCAGGACACTCCACTCAGTGAATGTCAGCCACCATGTATCCAGTTCCTTAGGCCAAAAACTATAGAGTTAACCTGAATATCCCCTTCCCTCTCCCCCTACATCCTAGTTACTAGCTTGTTCAATCAGCTCTACTTTCAGAGAGAGCCAGAATATGGCTGTTTCTCACCATCTCCAGTGAGACCACTGCAATATCTCACCTTGTCAACTGTAATAGCCTTCCAGCTGGTCTTTCTACTTCTGCATTTGACTTTCTACAGTGGATTCAAACACATATAGTGAGAATAATCTTTTATAATTTTATATATCAAATCACTCCTTGGCTCAGAGCTCTCATTGTATTTGTTGTTTTATCATCCCTACCTCTCAGCTTGGCTTTGATAGATGGAATCAATATTCATAACAGGGTCCTCGACCACTTCAGTGTTAACTTCCAGTAAAAACAATGAAAAACCCACAGGTTCAAAATTGCTAGACTGACAGAAACTAAGAAATTATCCAGCACTATGCTCTCATTTTCAGAGCAGGAAACTGAAGCTCAGGAATATTTGATGACCTCCAAAGGTCAAGTAGCTAATAAGTAGTTGAACTTGGTTTCATATTGAGGATTCCTGGCTCCCAGCCTGTGCTTTATACATGATGTCACACTGTTTTCACTTTCCTGGTTGCTATGAGCGGAAACCTCTATATGTGTCAAAACCACAAATGATCAATAAAACCAAAATCTATGGAAAAACAGAGATATAAAATTATAAATTCTAAGCATTTGCCTGATAGCAGCAATTTACTCTGGGTGTGGAGGTGGTCAGACAATACGACTGCTATATTATTTCTCAGTTAAATTAATATAGGCTATGGATGCTTTGTGAGTACATATTATTATTTCCAAGTCCACATTATGGTGTTATTTATATAAAATATTTTAATGGCCCTGGGAAGTAATAGCCAGCTGTATTAATCTTCTAACTGATGATAAAGACTGTCTCGGCAAAAATAAATGTTGTTACTTCAAAATAAATTTAAATTACCTTGTTTTATTTATTTATCACAGAAGTACAGAAAGACAAAAACATGAGCTGTGTCTACCATGGTTGTAGTCCCAGAACCTGGCACATAGTATCAGTTCAATATATGTTAATTGAATGAATGAATAAATAAGTAAATCATGTTTATATAGAAATTCTTATAATCAAAAAAAATTTTTAATATAAATTCCAATCATAAGGGATTGTACATATAATTTATGGGACACTCACACAATGAAATAAAATTCTCATGAAGTAGAGGTATATTTTACTGGCATGGAAAACATTCAAATTATGTCACTTCATTTAAAAAGCTGTTTATAGAAAGTTAATGTTTGATGTAATTTTTTTTTTTGAGATGGAATCTCATCCTGTTGCTCAGGTTAGAGTGCAATGGTACAATCTCGACTCACTGCAACCTCTGCCTCCCAGGTTCAACCTATTCTTCTGCCTCAGTCTCCCGACTAGCTGAGATTACAGGCACACATCACTATGCTTGGGTAATTTTTTTTTTTTTTGTATCTTTAGTAGAGATGGGATTTCACCATGTTGGCCAGGCTGGTCTCAAACTCCTGACCTCATGGTCTGCCTGTCTTGGCCTCCTAAAGTGCTGGGATTACAGGCAACACTATGTTTTAAATACAAGGATAGATGGATATGTGGACAAAGAGAAAGAAGGAAAGAAGGATGGGAAGGAGAGAGGGAAGGAAGAAGGAAAAAAAGGAAGGAAAGAATGAAGGAAGAGAACAAAGACAAAAAGTCTGGGAAGATATTTTCTAAAATGTTTCTGTAGATGATAGTTATAAATTATCTATTTTTATATTTTTTTGTGTTAGTAAAGTTGATCACTTATATTAATTATTATTTTTAAAAAATGTCTGGCACAGAGAGTCAAATTTCATTGGCAACCTCATGTCCTCTAATTGAGACTGAAAATACTGATAGCAATTATTTTCTTTCACCACCACCATCAACAACAAAAAAAACTCCCACACCAAATTAACATCTATTTCTCAGCATTTTCAACTACTGTCTCAAAAGGATTCCCACTGAAGTATCTAAGTATGACAGCTTTATGAATTTTGTCAATCAGATTCTATTCCTTTCTAAATGCAATTCCTGTACAACGGTGGGTATCCAATGGTAACTAAGCAGGGTTATTTGAACAACACATAAATATTTCATAGTGTGCGGAAAGCCACAAATGCCAAACTCTAAAATGTCTGCAAACATACAAGATTTCCAGTTCCAAGAATGTAATTATTGTCTTGGGATTTGCGGGGTGTCTTGTTGAAGACCCTTTTCATTTTGATAAAACGATGATGTTGCAATGAGAATAATGCTCTAACATCCTATGTTAACCTCAATGGTTCTGATCAAGGGGAAAGATTCTTTTTGTAAATGATTTAAGAGAATGCTACCTAAAGCCTTTTGTTATCTGTTAGCATCAGAGAATGCTTCTCCACTAGTCCACAGTCTGGGAAAATAGGTTTATATCACAATAGGGTATGTGGCCACAAGTCTGACAACTTCAAAATCATTATTATTAGCAAAAGCTGCCAACACCATTTAGACTACATTAAAAGTAAGTTTTGGTATTTCACCTTCCTTTCCCCTCATTCTCATTATACAATAAAGATATTTTTAAAATAACCCAGTAATTCAGACATGGATTTTAAAATTAGAAGGAAAAATTATAATCAAAATGTTTTTATACAGTTCTATAAGACATTTATTTTATAAGAATAGGTAAAAATGAAAAGGAAGAATGCTGTTTTAACATGCAATAATAAGAGATGCTTCCAAAAATCAGACAACTGACATGTACAAAATACATATGCTGCTTAAATCAGTGGGCAAAGAGAAAGAAGAGAACTTCTGCAAATTGTAAAGGACTATCCAGAAATTCACTTGCATCTCCAAGAAGCCCCAAGGATACCCTGGACTCCACACAATTACCTACACCTGACACTGGTTAGATGCTTTCCTGGATAAATCCAATGACAAAATGCCCTCAATAACCCGGAAAATACGCTGGAAGTGTTTATGACCCTAGGTGGTTTACATCCTAGACCACCAGCCAAATCAGAACATTAGGTAATTCTCCACTTCCAGATGCTTGGTTAATAACTGCCCAGTTTAGTGTTAATATTTACAAATGGGCTGATTTTATGTAAACAGAGACAATTCCTTTAGGCAGAAGGGAGAATGGTGGGCTCATCAAGCATCAGATGTTGATTTTCTAAAACACCAAAATACTGAGCGCTCAGCTTCTGCAATAAAGATCCAGACCTGTGGCTAGAACCTTCCATGTTGGGCACACCTGTTCAACATGGCTGGATATTGTGCTGCAAATTCACTACATGAATTGTGGTAAGAGATTTGGGGAAATGCTTCAGAACAATAACAATGTCCTCACTTTGAGGGAGTATACTGAAACCCACTCAACTAAAGAATATCCTTTCCCTACTCTCTGAGTGACTTCATAGTTCCAGTGATTTCTAAATATGTGACAGGAACTTGGATTATTGGAATAGGCAGAGATACTCTTTGGAGTGGATAAAAATCAAAAACAAATAAAAGCCACTTCAAAGCTCTAAAGAAGGCAACAGCTTGATCTTCAGTCTCTTATGAAGATCAGGAGTGATGATAGCCATGAAGAGCCATATTTGCAATGTACCAAGAAACTCTGTCATGTTGGGTATTACAGTCACATTTAATCTCCAGGAGAATCGCTGAAATGCCCACTTTAGGCTTTATCATTCACCTTGGCATGCTCAAAATGTGCTCCTTTGTGCACTATCCCTACAAGTGACTCCTCAAAATATGCAATCATAATCTAGTAAGTCAGGAAATGTTGTATACTATGTATCTGTAGAGGTTTCTAATTGTTAGAGGCCTAACAAGGCCCTTTTAAGTCCTGCTGGAGAGAAAACTGTTAACTTTCTTTAATTGCATGTCTCCAGATTTTTTAACCACAGATTCCCTTTAATAGTTACTGAGTTTAGACTTATTACCTGCCGTCTATAAAATAAAGATAGCAATGCCTTACTCTCAGGAATTATAAAAAGGGTTAAGTGAGAAAGTTCCTGAAACACAGTAGGTGAGAAATCCTATTGTGAGTCTATGTTATCATTCCTGTATTGTAACTCCAAAGTGTTTCATTTGAACACACATGTTTATAGTGTGCTAATGATGCATAGATAATGGTAAAAAATTTTTATGACCTGGAGTTTGCATTACAATAGGGAGGCAAGTACATGCAGCCGTGACTCTAACATAGGACAGATATTTCTAAGTGCTACAAAAGAAGTACAAAGAACTGAAGAGTATAGGAGAGAAGGCAGCCAATTCCCACTGAAGTATGGGGACTAATTTTTTAAAGGAGACAAGACTAAAGGTTAGAGGTGAAACCTGAATGTTGGAGGCATCCTGGCAGAGAAATGTTTTGGACTGATCTTCCAAGCACAAGATATAATACAAGCAAAGGCATGGCGCATAAAACTGTGGCAGAAAAGAGCTATTGATATAACAAAGACATGCATAAAGATAAATTATTATGTTGTCTAAGCTGTATGTCAACAAAATTCTTATAATCTGTTTCCAACACTAAATATATATTTTAAACATATAAAAATAACATAACTCCACTAGAGAGGTGGCTACCACACCCACATTCCTCAATTAGGGAAACTTCCTGGCTCACAGTACCTACTTAGGGATGGCCCTAGACAGCCATGTAATGTACCCACCACATCACATCTTTGATCACCTCCAGGATGGAGGGTAACCTGCCAACTAGCTGGCCAGGAGCCCATGTGACATACTGGCATGAATAGCACTTCCTACAGAGAAATGAGTTGATTCATTAAGATTCTCACTCTCTGATATTTAAGTAGGGAAATATGGAAAGAAGAAACTTTGCAGCAATGTCTGAATTTGAACGAATGCAAAGAAAAAAGAGGCTCTTGAGGTAGTATACAGGTCGGGAGGGACACTAACAAGATACATGGTGAATGTGTTGAATTTATGAATCATAAGAAAACAGAAGCTGAAGGAGAGTAAAAAAAAAATCAAGGCTGAATGTCAGCTAGTTGATAATGGACCAGAAGCAAGAAAAGATGCCAGAAGTTAAAACCAAGAAAGTAGCTGAAGCTGGGAATTGCCAGAGCACATAGGATCTTCTAGGGCTCAGATCTGCAGTCATGCTTCCCATTCAACTCCATTTCCTGTGAGCCACAATGATGTCAAGATGCCTGTTCACAGATTGTCAAGAGAGCCCATTGGCCTAGTGACCATAAACATTTGTGTACTTTTGTTGGTCTGAATGACTTTGTTCTATGCCACTAAATGAGCTAACTTAAACCAAGTTTGGAATAAAGAAGAACAAAGAAATCATCTATAATCTCATTGCTCACACATAATCATCATTTTGTGGTATTCCTCTCTGGTCCTTTTGATGTATAATTTTACTTTAAATGCTTTTCACATAAAATCTATAGAAAACAGGCAATTAAAATTCAGATAATTCAAGCAAAGGCAAAAGTGATTGTTACCTAAAATATTTAACAACTTGGAAGTTAACAGGTTGGGGTTGAAGGGTTGGTGCACTTCATTGCCTCAATTAATTTCCTTACTGTCCAGAATGCATTTTGTTTCTAGAAAGAGCCCTTCTCTGATTTTAGAAGCTCTCACTCATTTGCTATGTGCATGACATAAGACCCAGCCTTCACATTCTTCCACTCAGGCTCCATTATGCTGGTGAGTACTTTGCAACTACAAAGAAAGGAGTGAAATGGAAGGCTATGAACTTCATTAATATTAAATATTAATCCTTCACAAATTAAGGTACAATTTGCCGTTAAATGTTAAATGCATTCTTATAGCATCCCTAAAGGGTAGGTAAAATACCTCCTTCTTGTATATGGAAAAGCGGATAAACCAAGAAGGTCAATGACTTTCTCAATGTCAAATAGCAGCATAATTAGTAATGACAACTAGGACTCGATAGTTCTGAAGCTCCATTTCCTTCCATTTAATCTTACATTTTTAGATGCCTACAAAGTAGCTGAAACGATGTCAGTATCTGAAAGACACAACATAAATACAATTCCTTCCTCCCTTCAAAGCACTCACTATATAGTGTGAGAGACAGATATAAGCAAAGTATTATAACAAATATAAAACTTAACTCATCCTCATCATCCTT
Organism: Plecturocebus donacophilus; assembly: GCA_004027715.1. Lineage (NCBI taxonomy): Eukaryota > Metazoa > Chordata > Mammalia > Primates > Pitheciidae > Plecturocebus > Plecturocebus donacophilus. The sequence continues at coordinate 35,222 of PVKP010002155.1, forward strand.
ATCATCATGATCAACAGCAACAGCATAGCAGTTGCTTTGATACTAACTTGAACTCTTTCAGTGCTCAAACTCTTTCAGTGCTCAAATTTTTTAATTTAAAAAATTAAAAATAATTTAAGTACTATGCATTGCTCCATTTTACAGATGTGGAAAAAAGACTTTGAGAGATTAATCATTTGTTTGATGTCAGAAAGCTAAAAATGCTATATTTAGGACCTAACCTCATGTCTATCAGACAGCAAAATTCAGGCTTACAACCCTATATTGACGTGCCTCTTGTATTTAAGGTTTCTATAAATTGCCTCAGGAAAAATATGAGGAATAAATTAATTACGAAATAGAAACAATGGAAAAATCCCGTATGGTTTATTGGCTTCTATGTGGGTTACTTTAGAATTCTCTTTTATCAAACGCTCAACTCCAAAGACCACTACCCAACAAGTAAAAACACTGAGATCAGATCCTTGCTTTTCCATTCAGCTTTCACCAAGAATGCTTAGATAGTAGTAGAATAACCCAACAAAATCTCACAACATTTTTATGATGCTCTCTTAACTCTGCTGATGGAGATTTTTCCTAGATGATTGGGATGGATTTTTTTTTTCCTATGAAAGATAACGGATCAGCCAGGCTAAGAGTCTCATGCCTGCAATCCCAGCACTTTGAGAGGCTGAGGCAGGAGGATTGCTTGAGCCCAGGAGTTCAAGACCAGCCTGGGCAATGTGGTGAAATCCCATCCTACAAAAAATGTAAAACTTAGCCAGGCATGGTGGCATGTGTCTGCAGTCCTAGCTACTCCAGAGGCTGAGGTAGGAAATGGCCTGAGTCCGGAAGATCAAAGCTTGAGTGAGCCAAGATTGTACCACTGCACTCCAGCCTGGGTGACAGAGCAAAATGCTGTCCAAAAAAAAAAAAAAAGCAAAGAAAGATAGTGGTTCTTGGTCCATCACCAGCAGTGTTAACATTGGCTTCATTTTTCTATGCACCTGAGACACTTGAGAAATTCTAAGAGTTATAAAGTTCACTAACTTAGACAACATCTTAATTGCTGCCTCTTCACAATATGTAATAAAATGGCATTTACTTTCAACAACCCCCTTGTTAAAGTCATTGGGACTTAAAATGGTGTAAAATGAAAGCAATTCATTATAATTCCACTGAAGTAGAATTTTCTTGTGGGGTTGAATGTAAAAGCCTAGTTAAGGTTTCAATATTCTTATCACAAACTACAAGTTGGTTTCTGAATCAGCTTACAGAAAAGGAACAAAGAAAACGGAAACTCATTGAAGGTGACTAATAGTCTATTAGCCTAGGAGTAAGAGTCAGAGTTTCAGAGGTTGCAGGCTTCAATGGAAAGGCAAAAGGCAGCTAATTTTACCTCTGGTGCCAATAGTATATCTATACAGAAGGTCAGGCCATCACTACGCAACTTGTACAATGTAGGCACCACCTTTGGCCATATGAAAGAAATAGGCAAAAGTCATAGTTTTAAATACTTTTCCACTAACAGCGTCTATTGACCCTGGCTCCGTCTTCTGTGATTCTACTTTGTCTGGTCCTCAGTCTTACAAACCAAAGATATGTTTTTGTCAGCTGCCAGGTTTGTGCGAAGGTTAATCACCCATGATCCAAGGGACTACTGTTTGCAACAGAAATATCTTGTTGCAACAATTTCAGGGAATTCAGAAATAGCACATTGTATATGTTGAAAACTATCCTGGGATGACAAACACACAAATAACCTAAATAAGTTGGTTTTCAAGACTCAAGAAGTAATTCTCAGGATTCAAGATTGAAGCAATTTATCCAAAGAAAATGTGTATAGTGGTTATGAGACAATCTCAGGAGCCAGATAGACCTGATATGAATTTTACCTCTGCCATAAAATGGACTTGTAGATTATTTCATCTCCCTGAGTCTTTGTTTTCTAATATGTAAAATGGAGGTAAATAAGCAAATCTTCCTCACAGTCAGGGTTACAAGCTTTGTCAGAAGGCTTATATACTTTCTTTTTTTTCATTTTAGTGTCATCATATCCTTTTGATGTAGGCACTTTTATTTTCCTTATTTTTTATTGGTGAGGAAATTGAGACATCAAGAAGTTTAATATTTGCCAAGGTCATATAGCAGGAAATAGTTATACTGGGATACAACCTCAGGAATTTGAACTTGAGCATCAGAGTTTTCTGTTAAGCTTCCATATAGCCTCTAAGGCAGGGGTTCCAAATGCCCAGACCACAGACCAATACCAGTCCATGGCCTGTCAGGAACTGGACCACACAGTCGGAGGTGAGCAGCAGGTGAGCAAGTGAATCTTCATCTGTATTTACAGCAGTCATTAGCATTAGCATTATGTCATTAGCATTATGTCATTAGCATTATGGCCTGAGCTCCACCTCCTGTCAGATCAGCGGCAGCATTAGATTCTCATAGGAACAAGAACTCTATTGTGAACTGTATGCGTGAGATCTAGGTTGTGCAATCCTTATGAGAATCTAATGCCTGGTGATCTGTTACTGTCTTCCATCACCTGAAGATGGGACTGTCTAGTTGCAGGAAAACAAGCTCAGGGTTCCCACTGAGTCTACATTATGTTGAGTTAATAATTATTTCATTACATAGCGTAATATAACAATAGACATAAAGTGCACAACAAATGTAATGTGCTTGAATCATCCCAAAACCATACCCCATACCTGCCCCAAGTCTCGGAAAAATTGTCTTCCACAAAACCCATTCCAAGTACCAAAAAGTTTGGGGACCACTGCTCTAAGCACTCACTAAATACATATCATCACCATCATTATTACTACCTCCACCCCTGCCTTTTGACTTCAGCTACCCCTACCACTGCTGTGGCTGCTACTGCAACTGCTGTGCTACTCTCACCACTAGCATAGCTAACATACACTGGAGAAGAAAAATACTGTGCCTAGAGATGCAATACTTGTCTTTTAAATATGAAAACATTTTAATCCCAATAGAATTTTCCATCTAAACGTTATTAGATAGTTTAAGAGTAGTAGGCTATGTCCCACTGAGGAAAGCTTTCCCAGACAACATGGCCACCTGTGTAATACTATATTTGTTCTTATTATGTTTGTGTTCTCTTTAGAAAGATAAAAAGGAAAAAGAAAGAATAAGGGCGTGGGGAACATATTTGTTAATGTTGCAAAATGAGAATTAGCATAGAGCACTGAAGAAGCCCACTGCCCTAGTCCCATGGACCTTGCTGCTAGGGCCTGGTTCTACCATGTGTTGAAGATGAAACCTAGAGTAAATCACTCAACCTCGAGGGACCTCTGCTTTCTCACATCTAAGATCAGGTTGCTTCTAACTCTAATATTCAGTAAGTCTATAAAAATATCATCTTATAACAAAGCCCCAGGTATAATTAATCCTCCAAGAAACCCAAAACAAACAGAAAAGCCTACCCAAAGGAGGTCTCTTCTGCTGGTTTAGCTACTTATTTTCTAATTAACCGAGAATGAGGATGGCCTGTCCTGAAATTTTCTTTGGAAGCTTGGAATTTAAATGCATGTCATTGCACATAGTATTTTCTCTTCAGAAATCCTTCTAATGAGCCAGGAGAAGGGTACATTTTTCCTTTTTTAGGTAAATTTCATTGGAGTTCTTTGTATTCTAACAAACTAATTAATGCTGAAGACTACATGAGCTGAATAACACTGCTCTGAGTGCTTTATGTTTGCAGTGTTCTTTTCAGTTTACCAGAGCTTTTGTTTTTATTAGATCATGCGTTCCAGGCCTCAGACAAAACCAGTCACTACACTTTAGATCCATAATGTCCACTTGCCTGTAGACATCTCTCTGGGGACACTCCACAGGTGTTGCGAACTCCATAGCCCAAAACTGGGCTCACCAAATCTGTAAAAACTCCCTTCTGCTTTGTCTCTGTGGCGTCCCCATTCACCTAATTCCAAAACGGAAACCTGGCCCTTTGTCACTCTCTTCTTCCTAACCTCCCCCTTTAACAGCAGGACGTGTCTATTTTATCTCCTAAACATTTCTTGGCTCTCCTTTTTATCCTTGTTCTCTCTCTTCCCCATCTGTCACCTGGACTCCTGCAGTTCTGCTTAACTTGTCACCCTGTCTCTTTTTTTCACAAATCCATTTTCCACATTTCTACCCTGGAAACAGCTAAAACACCACCCTCTGTAACTCCTGGGAATGGTTCTCCATCACTTTAAAATTTACAATATAAAACTCTAGGACCTTCACAAGCTGACCTCTACCTACTTCTCTGGCCTCACATCCCATACTTCACACACAAGCCACACAAGGCTGTTTCTCATATCTGTGCTGTTGCTCATGATATCTGCTCTGCAACAGAGGCCACCTGCTATTGCCACATCTGGTCCTTCACCAGGCTGACTCCTCCTCACCCCTGTAAGCCTCCGTTCAAGAATTACATCCTCCAACCACAAAAATATAAAAAGAGAAAATATTAAACCATTCTTACAATGTTCCCTGGAAGTGTTCTAAGCAAATTACAGGCACTGGCCTATTCTTACAGTGACTATATGTATACATACTATATATATATACACACACACACACATATATATATATATCATTCTCATTTTATAGATGGTGATATAGTTTAGATATTTGTCCCTACCCATATCTCATGTTTAACCATAATTCCCAATGCTGGAAGTGGAGCTCGGTGGGAGGTGTTTGGGTCATGGGGGTGGATCCCTCATGGCTTGGTGTTGTTTTTGTGATAGTGAGTGAGTTCTCCCAAGATCTGGTCATTTCACCATGTGCATGCCTCTTCCTTGCTTTGCCTTCTGCTATTAGTAAAAGCTTCCTGAGGACTGCCCAGAAGCTGAGCAGATGCCATCACCATGCTTCCTGTAAAGTCTGCAGAACCATGAGCCAATTAAATCTTTTTTCTTTATAAATTACCCAGCCTCTGGTGTCTCTTGGTAGCAATGCAAGAACCGCCTAATACAGATGAGAAATTGAGGAACAGAAATGCTGAGTGGTACAATAGCAAGTGGCAGAGCTGGCATGAGAGCTGGATCTCCCTGGCTCTAAAGTTCTATTCTAAACTCCTACGCCACACCACTTCCAGTGAGCTTTCCCTGAATTCCCTTCATCACCCCAGTCTCCCCACTGATGATACATAGTTACTGGAAGACCCAGAGCTCTTGATTTCCATCTGATATAGTTGGCTAGGTGCCCACTCAAATCTCATCTTGAATTGTCTCTCCCACAATTTCCACGTGTGTGGGAAGGGCCCAGTGGGAGGCTGTTGAATCTTGGGGGCAGGTCTTTCCCATGCTGTTCTCATGATAGCTAATAAGTCTCATGAGATCTGGTGGTTCTGTAAGGGGGCATTTCCTGCATAAGCTCTATCTTTGCCTGCAGCCATCCATGTAAGATATGACTTCCTCCTCCTTGGCTTCTGCCATGATTGAGAGGTCTCCCAAGTCACATGGAACTGTAAGTTCATTAAACCCTTCTTCTGAATAAATTACTCAGTCTCAGGTATGTCTTTATTAGCAGCGTAAAAATGGACTAATACAGTAAATTGGTACCAGGAGAGTGGGGGACTGCTGAAGTGAATTTGGAACTGGGTAACAGAGGTTGGAAGAGTACAGAGGGGTCAGAAAAAGGCGAGAAAATGTGGGAAAGTTTGGAACTTCCTAGAGACTTGCTGATTGGCTTTGACCAAAATGCTGATAATTTTGTGGACAATGAAATCCAGGCTGATGTGGTCTCAGATGGAAATGAGGAACTTGTTGGAACTGGAGAAGGTGATTCTTTTTTACATTTTAGCAGAGACTGGTGGCATTTTGCCCATGCCTTGAGATTTGTGGAAATTTGAACTTGGAAGAGATTAGGTTATCTGGGAAAGGAAATTTCTAAGCAGTAGAGCATTCAAGGTATGACTTGGGTGCTGTTAAAGGCATTTCGTTTTATAAGGGAAGCAGAGCATAAAAGTTCAGAAATTCTGTAGCCTGACAATGCAGTAGAAAAGGAAATCTCATTCTCTGAGGAGAAATTTAATCTGGCTGCAGAAATTTGCATAAGTAACAAGGAGACAAATGTTAATCCCCAAGGCAATGGGAAAAATGTCTCCAGGGTATGTCGGAGGTCTTCATGGCAGGCCCTCCCATCACAGGCTTGAAGACCTAGGTGGAAAAGATGTTTTCTAGGCTGGGCCAAGGGCCCCATGCTCTGGGCAGCCTAGGCACTTGGTGCCCTGCATCCCAACTGCTCCAGCTGCAGCTAAAAGGGGCCAAGGTACAGCTTGGACTATGGCTCCAGAAGGTCCAAGCCCCAAGCCTTGGCAGCTTCCATGTGATGTTGAGCCTGCAATTACATAGACATCAAGAATTGAGGTCTGGGAAACTCCACCTAAATTTCAGAAGATATATAGAAATGCCTTGATGCTCAAGCAGAAGTTTGCTGTTGGGGTGGCGCCCTCATAGAGAACCTCTGCTAAGCAGTGTGGAAAGGAAATATGGGGTCAGAGGCCCCATACAGAGTCCCTACTGGGGCTCTGCTTAGTGGAGTCCTCTGCTTAGTGGAGCTGTGAGACAATGGCCACCATCCCCCAGATCTCAGAATGGTGGAGCCACTGACAGCTTGCACCATGCACCTGGAAAAGCCACAGATGCTTAATGCCAGTCCGTGAAAGCAACAGCCAGGAAGGAGGCTGTACCATGCAAAGCCACAGGGGTGGAGCTGCCCAAGACCATGGGAACTCACCTCTTGTATCAGTGTGACCTGGATGTGAGATACGGGTTCAAAGGAGATCACTTTCGAGCTTTAAGATTTGACTGCCCTGCTGTGACTTACATGGGGCCTGTAGCCCTATGTTTTTGCAATTACTCTCATTTTGAATGGCTGTATTTACCCAATGCCTGTACCCTCATTGTATCTAGGTAGTAACTAACTTGCTTTTGATTTTACAAGCTCATAGACAGAGGGACTTGCCTTGTCTCAAATGAAACTTTGGACTGTGGACTTTTGAGTTAATGCCAAAATGAGTTAAGACTTTGAAGGACTGTTGGGAGGCATGGTTGGTTTTGAAATGTGAGGACATGAGGTTTGGGAGGGGTCAGTGGTGGAATGATACAGTTTGGCTGTATCCCCACCCAAATCTCATCTTGAACTGTATCTCCAACAAGTCCCGTATGTTGTGGGAGAGCCCCTTGAGGAGGTGGTTGAATCATGGAAGCAGGTTTTTCCTGTGCTATCTTCATGATAGTAAATAAGTCTCAGAAGATCTGATGGTTCTGTAAAGGGAAGTTTCCGTGCACACGCTCTCTTTGCCTGCCACCATCCACACAAGATGTGACTTGCTCTTCCTTGGCTTCTGCCATGATTGTGAGGCCTCCCCAGCCATGTAGAACTCTAGGCTCCTTAAACCCTTTTTTCTGTATAAATTATGCAATCTCAGGTATGTCTTTATCAGCCATGTAAAAATGGACTAATACCCCATCCCAGTGATTTATCCGTTATAGTATATACAAACCATTAGTTTCCAAAGTTCAGTCTTAGCAACACCTTCATTACAACATTCCAGCATATGTATTAAAAACTGTAGTTACTCCTTTTCTTAAAACCATCCAAAAATGCTTAGTTCTGTATATCACCCCAGACCTCTTGAATTAAACTCTCAAAGGGCAGAGCACAGGAACCTGTATTACTGACAACCTCTGTATTAGAGTCTCTGCACATACCATAATATGGGGATTAAATCAGATAATACATGTATGGTACTTATTCTGCAAATTCTCACATAGTAAGTGCTCCAAAATGTTAGCCCTTGTTGTGTTTACGGAGGTCCTCATTATTGTTTGATACAAAGTAAAAAGATTAAATATGAGCTAATGAACTTTCTATTCACTAAGAAAAAAGGTAGAAAAGAAGAGAGATGACAAACCACGCTACTAGAACAGTAACACATGAGGTCTTTTGTGACCAGGCAAATAATAATTTTGAAGGAAATAATAAGTTCGTGGTTTCCAGTTCCATGTTCTTTTGGGTTTGTTTTAGGTAAACCACAGGGGAAGAAAAGATACAGATATATTTTTATTTTAGCAGTTCTATTCCTGGGAATAGTGGCGCCTACTTAAGTAATATGACCCCAAGTACAGGAATTAGGGTGATTAAAGATTTAAAAGCTTAGAGCCATCAGCACTGTCATACTATGAATTCTCAAGCCTCAGAAAAGCAGAAATAGCCAGCTAATGTAAACAACAGGAATCTGTCTGAGCTGGAAATAAGTATCTTATTCTAGAAAAGAAGATCTACAATAAAGTTAACCCCATGAGGAATGCATTAAAGTCCTTGAATAGACAAAATGACATCTTGAATATAGTATTTCATAGCTTCAAAATCTTGCTCTTTCTGTGTTTCTTATTATATGTTTCACTTACTGAATGCAGTTATTTAACTTATCTTTCATCTAATGGTCAGTTTGAAACTTTTTTCTTTTTTCCTTTTTTTTGAGATGGGGGTCTCACTCTGTTGCCCAGACTGGAGTGCAATGGCATAACTTTGGCTCACTACAACCTCCGTCTCCCAGGTTCAAGCGATTCCCCTGCCTCAGCCTCCCAAGTAGCTGGGATTACAGGCACCTGCCACCACACCTGGCTAACTTTTTGTATTTTTATCAGAGATGGGGTTTCACCATGTTGGCCAGGTTGGTCTTGAACTCCTGACATCAGGTGAGCCACCCACCAAAGTGCTGGAATTATAGGCATGAGCCACCAGTTTTTGCCTAGCGTGTGTTAATTTCTAATCTCTAGTGACCAAAGCCCAAAGCCAGATCTACTATGACTTACTTTCTTGAGTTAGTAAAGACATTACTTCCATGTAAAGAATTGCAAGAAAGACAAATGTCAAAGGAAGCAACAAGAAGTATATGGAGGCTGACAGGAACAGTTTTTTGTTTTCTTTTTTTTTTTTTTTTTCATAAAGCATTTCCTAGTTCTTTCATTAGAATAATTATTGTTCCTAATATAATTGTTTATGTATCTGTCTTTCTAATACTCCTGGACAGTAGGGACAGGGTCTCATTCAACATTGTGTTGTCAGATTGAGCAAAGAATAGGCAATCAGTAAATGCTTGTTAAATGGAAGGAAAGATGGAAGAAAGGAAGGAAGGATGGAAGGAAAGGAAAGGCAAAAGGCAGAATGGAAGGAAGGAAGAAAAGTTGGTTACTGGATGGTCATAATACTTAGCAATTTACAGTTAAAATGGATGTAAATTGAAAACTTGCAATAACAACACAGTAAAAACATTCTATAAAACCACTTTCTCTGCAAATAAATAAATGCCTGCCATGTGCAGGAGTATGCTAGTTCCTAAAACTAAGTGCTTCTATTACCTCTAAAGCCATACACAAAATAAACACAAGAACCACATTGCTCACTCTCATGGAGCCTCCAGTCTTGGAGGAAAAAGAACATTAAACTTTTTAATAGAAAGTCAGTTTCTCATGGCCATTGGGGAAGCACTAAATGATGGCGTGAATGACAGAAAAGCTGGTGAGAAACTATGAAAATATTAAATGATAAAATGATGAAGGAATGGGCATATGTAACCTGGAGAAGATGAAGAAGCTCATAAAAATGCTCTAGGACAATCAAACAGGCAAATCCTTATGTTAGGCATATTTAGGATGTCCATAGAATGTAAAACAAGGACCAAAACGTAGATGTCACAAGGAAGTAGATTTGAGGTTAATTTGAGGGAAACTAATCTCATTGTTGACCTCCAAACTTCAATCCTGGCCAATATTATGGAAACGGAGTGTACTGCCTTGATTCCATGCCAGTCACCCCAAATCAAATCCAATGAGAAAGTCTATGAGTTATTCTACGTGGAGTTGACCATCTTGCTTGATACCATGTAAAAGACTTTACAGCATTGACTATTTTTATTTAATTGCCCTTAAAAATCCCTGTGCCTTAAAGAAATCTGTCACTCTTCCACCCTGACAAAGACAATATAAACCCATCAGCTTATATAAACCCAATTCCCCTCCTCGTATCCTTCCCGTTATTTTGTATATCTTCCTCTTTGTCCAAAATTGAGCAGATCTTAGTCTCAGGTTACCCTGCCTCAGCTTTCTCTTACCTCTTGATGCCTTTTATAATCTTGCCATAATTCCCGGAATCACCTGAAGGTTTTATCATGTGAAAATCAGAAATTATGCTTCAATGGTTAGCTCCTCTCATGAAATATTTGGCTAACCTACTGTATCTCAACCTACAGTTGAATTCTCCCTCTACCTGGTTACTCTGTATAACCTGGGTATGACCCACTTCTTTGCAACCTGAGATTATTTTCTATTTTCCAGAGTCAGCTGCGATATATACCATTCCTGCACCACTCAGATAGAAAAAAAGATGGTGATAATCTTTAGAAAGACACACATTTAAAAGCAGAAGCAGAGTGCTTACAAATATATACAGAGGGTTATATATCCCCTCTTTGCATGTATTTATTCCCTGAATATTTATCAAGCTCCTACTATGTGCCAAGCACATTCTAGAAGCTGGAATATAGCACTAGACCAAAAATAAAACTTATCTGCTCTCATGGAGCTAATTCTTTGTTGGCAAAAAGGGGAGTACACAAATAATACACACACCAACACAGAAATGTGTATGTACATATGTGACACATATGGCTTTACTGATATATAATAAAATGCAAACATTTCATGTATGATTTGGTAAATTTTGATATATGCATACACCTGTGAAACCATCACTACAATTAAGAGAATTTCCGCCTGCTGCTTTATAATCTCTATCCAACTCCTCCCAAGTAACTACTGATCTGCTTATCACTATTGTTTGTATTTTCTACACATTTACATAAATGAAACCATACAATATGTACACATTTTTGTCTGGCATGATGATTTTAACATTCATCCATGTTGTTGTACATTTCAATTGTTCACTCGTTTTTATTGCTGAATATCCTATTGTATGGATATATCACAGTTTATTTCTCTATCCACCTGTCAACAGACATTTGGATTGTTTTCAATTTTTAGCTAATAAAAATAGAGACAGATCTATGAATAGACAGAGGCAAATATATACAAACACACACACACACACAACTATGTATATACACATATGTCTATGTCATCTCTTTATTTACCTATGTACATACACACACATATGCAAATTCATCTATGTCTCCACTCACAATTTGTACTCTCCAGCACTTTCTCCAGCTCTCTTGTGGGTTCTAAGTCAAAAGGCACTGACAGAAATAGGTTTTGGAAGCTATGACTAGTATTCGAGCATTCAGCAGGAAAGTGCTCAATAACCTCAAGGGTTTCTTTAAACATAAAGGGGAAGACACTGGGACCCTCTCAATCATTCATCACATGCCCTTGTAATGTGCTTGCAAAACATGCAATACATTGCCCATCACAGCAAAATATTCTCATTCTAGTTGAGAAAATTTCCCAGACCTTGAAGATCACAGGCTCAGATTTATATGACCAGATAAAAATGCATTCTGCAGTCATCCTTGGAAAATCCCAAGTAAAACAAATTAAAAGAAACAAAAACTCCTACAATATGCCAGGGGAGAGCAAATTGAAACTGAAAAACTGTGCCCCAATAAAAATTAAAGTTACAATTGACATTGCTCTCTGTCTGTGGTAGTGGTAGAAGTATTCCAATCTCCCTAATTTGAGGGCTGTTACAATTTAGATAAGAGATGACACAAATTGAATATACAATCAAAAGGAAACCACTTGCAAAGCATAAAATCTATAGCCTTATACATGATTTTGCTTTTCTTAATGGATCTACATTTATTCATGAACCCATAGCTCTGGGAGGCAATCCACCATGGAAAGTGATAATTAGCTAAGACGTACATATCAAGGCAATTCATTTTATTTTCTCTCAAAAATGCGGATATTCCCCAGAAAGAAAAAGAAAAGAGTTTAAATGAAGAAAAAAGATTCCTAGAGCTGGCATCTTTGCTGATCTTATTAAATTTACAACACAAGACAATTTTATCATTAAAATTATACAATGGTATAAACCACAATAGGATACTTCTCAAGCAGAAAATGGCAAAAAAAAATTACACAAAATACAAAATATTTTCGGAGGAGTTAAGAAGCTTTCCTGGACAAGTTATGTTACAATAAAATATTAATGTATGCTCATTTGTCATGTGTTAATTAGCAGAATAAGCTGTAGGAAGTCCGGATTACCATGCAAATGTTAATTAGGTCATAATTTATGTTAAGCATTTCTAAGTTTAGGAGCACCGCATCTCATTTAGCAGCAGTTGAACTTTAGAAATAATTTGCATGTGCAACTGCTCGTTTTCAATTTTAGTATGGCAGTCACTTCATTTTAATAAATACAAGAAACTGCATTTAAATAATAGCAAATTCTGAACTAATTTGGTCACAGCCAGTGCATTTGCCTAGGAAATTGAAACTTTGTCCTTTCATCGCTGTTCAGGTAATTAAAAAAAAATGCTTCAGAAGATGTTTTTCCTAAAAGAGTCAAGAGAGTCCTCCTGACTTCCCATCAACTAACCCCATTTCTTTTTTTGGAGTAAATGCCCTCCCAGCTGGTTTTTCACGTGATCCAGGTTGGCTATCTTCCTTTCCCACCCCTTCATGTTTTTACCTCTGCATGTGGGTTTGCTACACAGCAGCATTCTGTCTGTTCTTGCCTATTCTGCTTTTATATATTTGAATTTATTTCTTTTGAGTTGTCAACTTACTATTTTTTATTCTGTTGCAGAGCAATGCAGAATTCCACCTGAATTCCTGTAAGCCACAGGAAACTCACATTAAAAAGGTAAAATGTCCTTATCCCAAGTAGGAAATCCTCAAAAAATATTAGGTCATCATAACTCAAAGAGTTTTATTCCAGAAGTATACATTTTATTCAGTTTTTAATATAATTCATCAAATTAAGAAAGAAAAAGAAAGAAAGGTAGGAAGGAAGGAAGGAAGGAGAGAAGGAGGGAGGGAGGGAGGAAGAGAAAAGCAATTCTGTCATTGCCAGAGTGGGTAACCTTTTTATTTACTGCTATGCTGGTTCTGAACAGGCTCCTTAACCTTTCTCATGCCATGGACTCCTTTAGTGGTCTGGTAAAGCCTGTGCATCCCTTTTAAAATAAAGGATTAAAAAGAAAACTAATTATAGTGAAATAATATTTTTAAAATGCGTGATATAATTACATGTATGCTTCTTTATTCAAACATTAAAGAATATAATCTGACGGCACGTTTGCAGGTCTGAATAATGACTGTGATTTCAAAATACCTGTTCTAAGAACTCTAATTGATTTTTCGAGCTACCTACATGTCAACAGTATAAAAATAGCTGAGATTTCTATTGGTGACAGTCACAGAACTCTAGCAAGATATTTTTAATCAGTGTTTTCCTAACTTAAATTTTACATTATAATTATGAAATGTAACCTTTTAAAAATATTTTTACTTTCAAAAACTATTTTCACTTTATACTTCTTGTCCAAGTGCAAACTTTTGAAAAAACATATGTATAGTTATGATCCATGCCAAATTTATTGCATCTTCAGTGGTTTCTTATTAACAGTAGCAGTAATATTTAAATGTTCTCTAAGATGAGACCTGCTATTAGCTCAAGAAGGGAAAGAATGTAGCTCAGTGACTGAGGCCTGGGCAACCCCAGCCCCCACCACCGAGCAGCCCTGAGTTTATTTTACATATGGGCTTTCAAATAAGTTTTGATTCACACTTTTCTTTTTTAATGTGAATTTCTTGCCAACATTTTAAAATCCTAACTTGCAAATAAAAACCCAGATTTCAAACTTATCGTAGGCAGTGCTGGTGCTGCATTTCTACATGGCAAGAATCCGCTGGAGCTGAGCCTGTTTTTTTTTTAAATCTGGATAAAGTGTCCCCTTCTCCAAAATCATTTTTCTTTTTAGGTTACCTGCCTGGCCCCTGTGGGCATTTGAGTTGGCAACCACCTAATAGATGATAAAGTTCAGACTCCTTAAGACTGCCACTTTAAACTGTCAAAAACTAGTGCTTTCAACTAACTGCATTTGAGAGCTTTTGGTGTTACCATTTCCCCAGAAAAGGAACTGGTAACTTTCCCTACCATGGAGCATTTCTTCCCTTCATTCAACCCATGAGGACTGCTTCTTCATTGTGGTTATCTCTTAAATAAGCCATATCCAAATTTCAAATCATAATTCAAATATTACCTCCTCTATGAATCCTTCCTTACTATTTCAAACTGAAATATTTGTCTCCACTCTTGTTGTGCAGCTAGCAGAGAACAGGGATTTCAGCTTACGGTTTAGATTTTTCCAGTGGAAAAACTCTAGGGTCAGGCACATGGATAGAAAGTCACATTTCCTTGTTGATTTTATTTTCATTGGTTTGGTTAAGAACCTACTTTTTGTTTTGTTGATGCTTTGTTCTTGCTGTTTATTTGTTTGGTGTTCACTTTCTCAAGAATACATTATTCTCCAGAAATCATGAACTAGTCTTTCAGGGCCTGTACATTATTTTAAATGATAAAAAATTCTTTGCTTATTTGACCATGTTTCTGACATCCCTTGAAAAGATTTGCATGGGATCACAATCTTGGGTCCAAAGCCCCATGTGGCAACTATCGGGTGAAACACATAGCAGAAGTCTCCCTTAACGAAAGCATAGGAGCTCCAGTTTCCTGCAGTCCTTACCATCCCCTATTGCAGTGCCCTTGATTCACCTTGATAGTCGAAACTACCTACCTCCTCCCTAATCCCAGAAATATCTTAGTTTGACATCACTTTGTCTACAGAAAAATAAGATTATCCAAGAAAAAAAAGTGATAGTCACTAAGAGGCTTTGGCTGTTGGAAATGTAGTAGCAAAAGATCAATTGACAGCTTCTAAAATAAAATATCACATACTTATGTCTAGTATATGTTTGCCGGAAGCATTGAACCCCCTACCACGTCTTTGGAGACAAAAACCATAGACTTTGAGGTATCATTTCTACATTTGCCAAGAACAAGGAAAATCTCTCTTTGATGAGGGATAAATGTGATACATACAGGGCACACAGAAAGAGAGAAACCATGCTGCACCAGTGGTTCAACCTCTCCCTCCTTTCCTGAAAGTTGTTTTGTGGAGAAAGATGACCTCATCCTCAAAAACAGAGACATTTCCTGAATGTTCATAATGTACCTTTAATCATCAACTACAGTTTCATCCTTCATGTACATATCTGCTCTTTTTTGGAATCTACTTCCCTTCCAAGATACTGCACATGATCAATAGTGCTTATGACCTATGCAAAATGCACCTGTTATTCTGATCTTAAATCACCACTTTCAAGCTTCAAGCAAACCTGCCTCCCTAGTTTTCAGTGATATGATAAACAAGTGTGTTTTCATTCTGCCTGTACCCTTTCTAATTTTATGGATGTATATGCCATTTCTACTCAGACCTTGTATCCCTGCATGATTTCCACTGCACCTTTTAACCTGTTCTCATAGAGAAACCATTCATCATGCTGAGTGAACTGAATCTCTTTTCTCAGGACTTCTCTCAGGACAGGCAAACTGAATTACATGTAGAATTCCTGAAATGGGAAGTCTATACAAACAAAGAAATTTATCAAGCATCAATTGTTTTTAAAATTATATTATGTCATTCTCATAATCAAAATGAAAACACAACTTTCAACGTGACACTTAATAAATCTCCTTTTCAAACTCTACTAGCTGATATATACCATCAGCATATAGCATCAATGAGAGAGACAGACTCACATACACCATGTCAAAGAGCTTTCCACAGTGAAGTTTCACAATATTGTCACTGGCTGCTGTCCACTCAGTTTAGGCAGATATTTATTTTCTACAACTGTTAGCTCCATCTCCAAACAAAGCTGAGAAAGACATCCAGAGAGAGCCAGTGAGAAAGAATACACACAGTAAAGAGGAATATGGTCAGTACACACTTGAACCTATGTCAAACCCTCTGTGGAATCTGTTGAATCATCCATCCGGACAAGCTGGTTTGTGATGGTGAGACTTGAAGAATCCACATTTTCATTATATAGAGCCTAACCGCTAAGAAGAGCAATCAAAAGCCAGCTAATTGAATTATCCATGAGCCCATTTAAAAAAGAAATATTGCTCAGTAAAATTATATAGCCTCTCTCAAGCCCACCCGTCCAACTCTTTTATCTTTTCTCTAAGGCATATATACCTGACATCCATGACAAAGACCCACGGCTCAACAGAGACTGACCCAAGAGACAGTGGAGGGCAGTTTCTCCACATTCACAGGGGCCAGAGTAATGCTATGCATAAGCAAACAAGAAGCTCACTGTAAAAATATAATGCAAGGATTTCTGGAGAAGGACCCACTATGTCATTTGCTGGTCTAGAATAGTCCCCGTACCTCTCCGCTTCTCTGCCTGAAATCCTACCAGTCTAGTTTCATTTCTTCTAGGTAAAGTGTTATGGTCTAAAACAATGTTCTTTAAAAATATCTGCCCCAGGCTTACTTGAAGTTGCATCAGTTATTTGTACAACCATTGCCTGCCTTTGTAGGTTTCTACCCACGGAAACCATGTAATTGGAGCTGCTGTGTGGAGCTGGTGCCACAGGAGGAGGCTGAAGAAGGCATGGATTGTGAAAAATTATGAGGGCACTGGCAATTTAGGAGGGTGACACCCCTAGAGGGAAAAGGGAGATTCTGAAAGATACACACACACACACACACACACACACACACACGGAGTTGCAACGGTGGACTTTTGAGGCCATGAGGCATGTAAGTCAGAGAACAGTATGGAGGCATCAAAAATAAACTTCTCTTCCTCCCCAGTTTTTTTTTCCTCCAGTGAGCCTTGATTACACAAGAAGCAAGCCCCCATTAGCATTCAGGAGTAAATTCTCACTTCAGCCTAAAGAATGCCTTGTGCATAGCTGGCTCCTCTAGCCCCCAGAGGAGGAGGCCAGGAACAAGCCTGCGGGGGCTCCCCAGCTGCCTCCCAGGAATAGATTTATTTGCACCCAGCAATTTAGGCTCAGGTGCTCTTCTAAGTAAAAACAATTATGCTCACTCCACCCTGGCACTTGGGTTAATAATTCCCAAATGAGTCACTAAATCAAGCAAGCACATTTTTACAAAAGATCTTATTTTCTCTGATCCTTTAATTCGTTTAGCTAGGGCTGGCCCTTGGCTAAACTGTGAACTAGGTAAAGACTATTAATTATCGGCTCCCTATATCCCAGGCCACTTCTGTCATTGTGCAGACACATACTGAGTGCCCCTTGCTTACTGCAGATGTCAGGGTGCTGCTGTGGCCCCTTACCTGCATTTGCACTCACTACCTAGCATTCCCCCTCTTGCTTTCTAAACCCACCTGTCTTGTGTTCTGTTCTCTCAGAGATGTGTACTATTCCTTCCAAGGTAGCTTATTAGTGGGTAGGATATAGGCTCTGCAGCCAGGCTGCCTGAGTTCAATTCCCACTTCTGTCACTTACTAACTCTGTGACCTTGAGGAGGTTATTTAGCCTCCCTGCCTCAGTTTCCTAATCTACACATTCAAATAATAGAATCTACTTTCCACGGTTGTTATAAGGAACAAATGTTATATATATATAACACTTGTGGGGGGTGTGTGTGTGTGTGTGTGTGTGTGTGTGTGTGTGTGTGATTAGTGCTGTGCCTGGCATTTTCCATGCACCCAATGTGCATTCGCTATTGCTACTATTATTATAAATGACACCTAATGCATAGTCCTCCTATAGCATGGTCTTCTTCTTCAGGCTCTTCACAGGAATTTTCTCCAATATATCTTCTCAATTATTGGAGAAAGTTTGAGGAGGCAGTAAAGAAAGCACTTTGATATCATTTACACCATGAAAGTGATAGAAACAATAACTTATTACTCATTGTCATGTGTGGATTTTATATATAATGGCAAATATCTCCACAATTTTGTCTCATCTTCAGCAATCACTGGGTGGTTTCTGATTCTGAAACCTCCCAATTTACAACCATTTTTCACCTTACCACCAGAGCTCACCTTTGCAAATAGTTATGGACTGAACCCAAAGATATGGTAGCCACAGAAAACATGCAAGCCTTTTTCTATGGACTATACATTTAAAAATCATGAAACTATAGTTTTTAAAAGTCTGAAAACAGGTATCAACATACAATTCTGTTCAACAAGCAGCAGCCAGTTGTTTTCTGAGAGCCATTACTAAATATGTGTGGTTCTGTGTATCACTTTAATAACATTTTTTTCTTTACCTCTGGAATTTATAACTCATTATATTTTCAACATTGACGCAGGAGTGAAAAACTGAGAAGCCGATCTCAGCTACGTCTATTAATAACTCGGAAACCTTGTGAATATTCCTTATCCTCCCCAGGACTTTACGTGTATATGTGGGAAATGGTAAGGAAGAGAAGAACGGGAAAACAATCTCACAGAACTGATTCAAGTTTAAACACCTCTTAAATGCATTATATAGATTATCTTGCTCAATGCTTATAACAACAATATAAGATACAAATCATTATTTCCCCAATTTACAGATGAGGAAACCAAGGCTTAAAGTTGTTGCATAACTTTCTGAAGGCCACATAGTGAATAAGTGATAGAGCTGTGAACTTGATTTCACTAACTAGATTATTAGCATCTATGCTATAGTTCCAGCAGACGTAGACATCACTGCTTCAACTTTAGCTGCAAAGATGATTGTCATCACCTCTGATTAGCTTCTTATTGCTCCAGTAGCAAACTACCGTGAACTTAGTGGTTTAAAATACAAAAATGTATTATCTTGCAGTGAGATCAGAAGTCTGAAATGCATTTTAGGGGGCTTAAATCAAGGTGTCAGCAGGGCTGCGCTCTTTCTGAAGGTTCTAGGGGACAGTCGGTTCTTTGCCTTCTCCAGCTTCCAGAAGCCACCCACACCACTTGACTCAAGACCACTTCCTCTGTCTTCAAAGCCAACCATTGCATCACTCTACCCACTGCTTCTGTCATCACATTTCCTTCTCTGACTCTGACTGGAGCCTGTATCTTTCACTCACAAGAATCTTTGTAATTATATTGAGTCCACTCAGGTCATCCAGGATCACCTCCCCATACCAAGGTCCTTAATTTATAAACACCTGCAAAGTTTCTTTTGCTATGTAAGGTAACCCATTTACAGGTTCTGTGGATTGGGATATGGACGTCTTTAGAGAGAGCACTTGTTTCATGTATCACACACTGCGATGACCAAGTTATAAAATTACAATTAAATAATTGTTTCTAATATATAAAAATGGAAAGGAAGCAGATTGCTTCCACCCTACCATATTTCCTGAGATGGAGTTCTATGTTTAAATGAAGCATTGGAATTGATATTGTCTCATCCATTTAGTAAAATGATTTATGAGGTCTTCGACAGAGGAATGAAGAAAATATACAGGATCACCTCTTTTCAATACTGATGAGAGGAAGCTGGCCTTGGGTGGATATAGGAGTTCTGTTTCAAGTGAGGAGATTCAACCCCATAACACAGACAACTGAAATATCTCTAACTATGGACCATTAGACAGCATTTGAATTATCACACTGGCAAATCTATAAACTATAAATTTCTATTCCTGGCTCCCAATTCAAGAGAGTAAAATATAAATGGACTCTGGTCCAGGAGAGGATGCTCTGCCCTCACCGGGGAAACGGAATTGCTGGCCAAAGGCAGAGGAACCTAAAATGTGTGTTAGAGAAGAGAGATGAGGAGTAGGATTGCAACTTTTCCCATAAAAACTCCTGTAATAAATCATGACCAGTCAGCCACTCCTTTATCATGACGATGTCAACTTAAAGGGTCACAAATGGATCTGAGTACTGCAAGGGGTGAGCCGTAACAAATGCTAATTTTTCCTACTCATCTCATCCAGACCCCTCAGTGTCTCCCACCAAATTCCTGCTGCCAATGTCTGCATACTTAAGCCAGAATTTGCTTTTTTTTCTTGGAATTACAATCACACCATTCTATTTGTGGCCAGCAGGCTGGAAGTACCTGGAATTTAAAACCCTCTAGGAGTAGCCATTCACCAATGACTCTTAGAAATTGGCATATAAATCCCCCACACCCTTGCGTCTCTACTGGGAAACTTCTGAAACATGTGTTTTGCCCTATTTTTTGGAGTCTCCCATGGGATTAAGCTCTGGTTGCTCACTGTGATATCTGGCTTAATATGTGTTTCTTTGATTGATTGGCTGTCTTATCTTTGCTGTATCACATTAAAGTGTTTTGCATCTCCAAAATAAACCTGGATCTACCTCAGAATCTAATTCTGGAGTAACAAGACAGTCGGAACTTGGGTGACCGGTCATGTAGTTTGCTCAGGACTGAGTGTGTTCCTGGGACATGGGACCTGCAATTTTAAAATCAAGACAGTCCTAGGAAAAGCATTTCAAATTTGCCTAGAACTTGTGGCTTTTCAGGATGTGAGACTTCCAGTGCTAAAACCTGGGAACTCAGGTTGGAACTCAAAGTGGTCCTAGGAAACACATCTTTAGAATTGGTCTTTGTAGCTAGAAACTAGCAAAATGGCAAACAAAATTACCATTGCTAGTCACAAGTGGAATGGTGTGCTATGAAATCATAACTGCTGAGACTCTTACCTAAGATTGAATTGGGATGGGGCACAGCTGGAAAAGGATGCACTAGCTTATGCAGTTTCTCTAGCACTTGAGAGATAGGATGGCAATGACCACTGGAAAGATGGTGGAATTGGACAGTTGGACCAAGTACCATCAATGAGCTGAAAGAAAAAATGGTATGCTAAAGTGAGCTGAAGATCAACCCAGGGCACAGTCGGAAAGCCAGAGGTCTCTCTGACATTATTTGAAGAGACTCTCATCTTCTGCAGGGACAGAAAAGATCAGGTTGAAAATTGAGGCTAGGACCTGATGTGAGAAAGGAACTGTCTAGAGTGTTGAAGTAACAGCTCCAGCCAATATTCTAAGGCAGATCATGGATAAAGAAGATGGGAAACCCTGAGATATGTCCAGGGAGAGGGACATCTGGATAAATGCACTCCAAACTCTTGAACTCTCAAATTCTCCTTAACCCTCTGAGACTTCAGAAGCTATCTATACCTTATTGCTAGAGTATAGTACTATAGAGTATTGCTGGGGGACCAAGCAGAAGCTTCATCTATGGGGCGGCCTTGGGAGATGATACTTGCCTTCCTCAAGATCTGTCCCCACATGATTGACCAGGGAAGTACTAACTCTTCTTCGGGAAGTAAAGAATTATTCAATAACTGTGTTTAAAGATCTGGGTAATAGGTAGCTACTGAAACTGGGAAAACAGACGTGGCAGTGAACTTTGAGAGTTCCACACCCTTGGGGTAGGGAAGGGGAGCAAAATATAGTGTTGAATAATGGAGTTTATTGATATGGAGGCAATTACCATACAAGGTAAGCAAAGAATTAAACCACCCCACCTCTTACCCCCTGCACACATACACACATGAGTATCTACCAATGACACTTAAGAGTTGGAGTATAAATACTTCTTCTCCTTAGGCCTTCTTTGAGGTGTTTCTGAGGTGTATGCTTTGCAGGTTTCCCAGAATTTCTTAAGGAGGTTAAGTCCCTATCACTCACAATGCAGGTGGCTTGGTAATTAACTCTTTTTTCACTGTCTTCCCTTCCCTTTCATACTTCCCCACTCCTGGGCATGTTTTTTTGCCATACAAACAAAATGCTTCCACCAAAATAATTGCCTGAAGGTCTGCTTGTGGGACATAGAGGTACATATCTCATTATAAAAACTTCAGAGCATAGTCTACTTAAAAAAAAATAAAAGAAAAACATACTTAGTACTAGATTAAGAAATTGAGGATCATAAACTTGTCTAATAATGTAAGTAGTGCTAAACCTTAGATCTTAAAATAGTATCTGGCAAATGGTAGCTATTTGTTAACTATTTGTTAAATAGATGAATAAACAAATGAATTAATAAGATTAACCCCAACCAATTAAACTCAGAGGTTGGCAAAACTTTGCTGTAAAGTGCCAGTAGTAAACAGTTTAGGACTTGCAGGTGGTATAGTATGTGCTATGACTATTCACCTCTGCTGTTATATTGTGAAAGCAGACACAGACAATATTTAATGAATGAGTGTAGCTGTGTCTCAATAAAGCTTTATTCATAAAAACATGTAGCAGGTCAGATTTGGCTCATAGTCCACATGTCCTAGTCCATTTTGTATTGCTATAAAGAAATACCTAAGGCTGGGTAATTTATAAATAAAAGGTTTTTTTGGCTTGTGGTTCAGTTAGCCAGAATATTGAGTATCTAATAAGGGCCTCAGGCTGCTTCCATTCACAAAGAAGGTGAAGGGGAGCTGGTGTGGAGAAATCACGTGGGGAGAGAGGAGGAGAGGTGCCAGGCTCTCTTTAACAACCAGCTGTGGTGGGAGCTAATAGAGTGGAAACTCACTCACTACTCCCCACTCCCCAAACCCCTGGCTCCCAAAGGGAAGATATTCATCTCTCACACTAGGCCTTGTCTTCCAACCCAACATTGGGAATTATATTTCAACAAGATATTTGGAAGGGACAAGCATCCAAACTATAGCAACATAGTTTGCCAATTGCTGGTGCAAATAAAAATTGAAACCATATCAAAACTTCATGTCTGTGAAGGGGGGTCCAGAAACCTTCTGATCTATTTTGATACTTTAAAAAATGTTAAAATAGGTCACTCATTGTCGCCTATGCTTGTAACCCTAGTGCTTTGAGAAGCTGAGGTAGGAGGATCACTTGAGGTTAGAAGTTCAAGATCAGCCTGGGCAACATAGAAAGACTTCGTCTCTACAAAAAATTTAAAAATTAGCTAAGTGAGATGGTGCATGCTTATAGTTCGAGCTACTTGGGAGGCTGAGGCCAGAGGATGGCTTGAGCCCAGGAGTTCAAGGCTGCAGTGAGCTATGATTGCATCTTTGTACTTCAACCTAGGTGACAGAGTGAGATCCTCTCTCTAAAAACTAATCATAAAATAAAATATAAAATTATTTTCTAAGAACTGATTTCTCATTTTTTGTGGTCTTGCTTTGCTGGAAGCTTAATTTGCAATTTGAGTGTCTCTACATCCCACAAATTACTGTGAAATGCAAAGTTACAAAATGAAGAGCAGAGGCAGGCTCCATAGCATGCATAAAAGTAAACAGATACATTAAAATACAGATGCCAAGGTTTTGGAGGAGAAAGGTAAAGAGATAGAGTATCTAGTAGGTAGATCTGATGTTGTTTCCATTCCTACTAGAGAAAGTACCAGCAGATTCTACAGGTAGCTTACACTCATGCCTTAAATGTCAACATATATCATATGTAGATTAAGGTCTTTACCATATCTGTTAAAATTTAAATAGGCAACTTATGAGGAATAAAACTTTAAACAATCATCAGGGGAGTTCTTTTTGGCTCCTCTATCTAAAGAAGGCCCCACCCCACCAACTATTCTGTTTCTGAACATACTACTTTATTTTTGTCATTTACACTCATCATATCTGAAATGGTTGTATTTGAAAATTGTCTGTGCTAGTGTTTGAAAAACTGGTGAAGACTTTTAAGTACACCAGAAATGACTGCTATAGAATGCTGGATGAACTTTAACAGATGTTCCAGGAATAATCTAATTTAATGGAGTACACACACACTTTTGATTGTCTTTCAGGAGAAAGAAGTTAAATTACTGATGGTGCCAGTGAAGTAAATATGAAATCAATATTGTCCAGTAGAGATTATAAATCTTTGTAAATTCAGTTCTCATTTGAACCAATTATGAACTCTTACTGTTCCCCTTATTAATTAGTAAGTAACATAAATCTTTGACATGTGTTCATGTTATATTTGTGGGAGTCATGATTTTACCTTTTTGAAATTATCCTTTAACACTAGACACAATATTCATAAGTGAGTCAGATGGAGGGTGTTGTCTTGCTCAATATCATGCTAGGCACACAAAGGAAACAATAAATATTCTCTCAAGGTGGTGACAAAAATATTAAGGGAAAAATTACATTCAGTTAATAAGTAAAACAAATAGGTAGGGTATGTGGGGGAGTTTATCTAACTAACTTGTTTACTCATGTGGTCTTAAAACTAAACTTTGAGCTGGATGGTCCTCTCGGGGGGACATTGACTGCGGATATTATCCATTAATGGTGTTTGCTTCAGTCATTGGAACCTGCCTTTAATCTTCACTCTAGTGGTGTTGACTCAAGCCTGTGTGAATTAAACTTTACTAAATAAATGCAATTATCACCTGTGGTTGCAAATGTTTACAGCATTCTTGGTGTCTGTAAGCCACCTGGTCACCCTCAATCAAAGTAGCAAAGCATAATATCTGTGTGTCAGTGTACTTTGTTCATCTGCGTTGAGTCAGGGTCTGCAGGACAGACCCCCACATGTGGTGACCCTGACAAAATATTTCTTTGGTGAGTGAAGAAATGAACAAATAAATTAACAAATAAAATAAAGGAAGATAGTCAAATAGGATGTAAAGCCAGGGGACAAACCTAGCTGAAGTATAAAACTTTCAGAAATGCCAAGTAAGAGTGTAAGTTGTGCACTGATCAATAGCTCCCAATCAGAGTTTTGTGTCCTGGTTTATGATATGTATCTTCTCAGAGGATTTCCTTCTTTAATGAGTCCAAAGTTCCACATGGGCTTGACGAGGATTTAAAAACATTGTGAGGACATTGGAGGACTCAGAGTAGTCACAGGAGTCTGGGAATATTTAGGTGAAATTTGAGTACCAAAACAAACTAAAGAAGAATGCCATTGAGAAGAGATGGTTTGATGGATATGGGCTATTTAGGGCCATTGTTTAATAAAAATTTTCTATGTGTCAAGTTGAGAGAAGATCTTAATACTTAGAAAATAAGAGAAAGAAGAGATATTTCTCTTCTTTGGTGGTTTCTTGACAGTAAAGAGCTATTAACAATCACTCCAGTGTGGTGAAATTCACTACAGAAAGCATTTTGAATGGGGATACTCCATTTTAAAAATCATGAAGTCATAATATTTAGCATTAAACAGGTCTAAATAATGGCTTTGCACACTTTTCATTGCCAGACACCTCAGTAATTTAAGGAAAAGATACTTCCTTAAATTACAACAAAGATGAGGAATTCTGGAGTCTTTCCTTTATCTTCTCAAATTGTCCTAGATTCACAGAAAGTTATAGAATGCAAAGAATATCATTTGTTTTCTTGAAAAGACTCTTCAACATTTAAAATTATTTTAGAAGAAAATAAATTATGTAGTTTTGTCAACTAGCCACCTGCTGTATTTTTAAAAATGAAAGTGTCATTTTAAAAAATCACACTTCATACCTAAATTGACTTGACTTGACAAAATATTTCCATACATCTTTTCAAAGCCTGTGAGTCAGAGAAATCATGAAGATAATTTGCAAATCATGTGAAATACTATGATATAAACAGTGCCATATATTACAGGGCAAAAGTTCAGAAGTGAGGGTTTCTTAACCTCAAAACTAATGTCATTTTAAGCCAGATAAGCCTTTGTTGTATAGAACTGTCATATGCATTATAGGATTTTTAGATTTTACTCGCCTCTACCTATGACATGCCAGTAGCCCACTCTTCCCTAGTTAGGACAATACAAAGAATCTCCAGACATTATCAAATATCCCCCTAGGTGGCAAAATTACCCCTGGTTAATAACCACTGATCCAAATCCATGCAGTTCTAACAGGTTATTCAATTTTAACTAGTAAATATCTCTGCCAGATCTGAATCTTCTGTTGTCTTTTCTCCAAAAGAATTGTAGGGAATTTTGCCAGTAAGAAAGCACAATAGTAGTAGAAACTGAAATGAATATAATGGAAACACTTATTCACTTCTTCTGTAATCCATATATGCTAAGCCCAGTATATGAACTAGCCCATGCAATCCATCTCCAACAACAACCTGTGAGTTAGGTATATTTATCATCTCTGTTTTACAGATAAGAAAACTGATGGTTAATAAATGTGTGCATGAAGTTGCCAAAGTAGAAAGCCTTCAAGCTGAGATACAATACCAGGCAAGTTGACATAGATCATCCTTTTAACATCTATGCTCTTCTGTTTCCTGAGAAGTAAACACTGTTTTTATCTCACATTATGTGGCTATAGGAAAAGATACTTTGGCTTATGGGCCAAACAATGATTGGTGGGTTAAATCTAGCCCACCACCTGTTTTAGAAAATCAAGTTTTATAGGAACGCAGCTACAGCATTCATTTACATATTGTCTTTGGTTGCTTTCATGCAAAAAAGGCAACTTAAGCAGTCACAACAGAGACTGCAGGACTGGCTAAGATGACAAAGAATTGTTTTCTGGACTTTTACAGGAAAATCTGGTCAATGGCTGACCCCTGCTTTAGAAGCTGAAAATCTGGCCCCTTAAATGTAAGTGGTAGAGCCAGCCTTATTTGGGACCCAGGCTCTTACCCATAGGGCTCTGCTGAGGACAACAGGAATGGCAGCCAGCATAGAGGTACAGCTTACTATATGTCAGGCACTTTTCTACACATTTCTATAAGTAAACTCATTTAATCCTCCCAATAACTCAATGAAGTATCATTACATGCCATAGCAGACAACAGTGATGCCCAGCCCAAATAACCTCAGCATTCACTTCTACACACTGAGGACTTTTACTTTCTCACTTTAGGAGCACACTGGACACAAACACAGGATAAGTAGCAAGTGCCATCACATAGGTGACCCATATGCAGCCTTCAAAGACTCTGAGGTTGATACATTGCTCAAGGTCTCTTCTATAGTCTCCTGAGTTCCGTCATCTTCACACTGGTAACTGGCTTCCTAACACATCCTTGAGTGGTTTTTTTCTTCTTCCCTACTGTAATTCCTCACTTCCCAATCTATGTTGCCTGGCATTACCTCCCAAATGAACAATGTCTAGTTGAATTATTGTTTCAGAGCCTATTTCTGAGAGAATTAAAACTAAGATATTCCATTTTCACAGGCAAAACTAAGGCCCAGAGAGGTTATGTGAATGGCTCAAAGTCACGCAGCTGGTAATTGGAGATTTGAAGCAGTACATCTAGCTACAGAGTCTACATACTTAACTAAACCACTCCCACAAAACAGCCATTTATGGGAGTATCTCAGTATTCCTGTTCCTTTTTCTTTACAGGGCAGGATAAACACATAATCATGAATACCTTTGGGAGTTTATTCAGAAAGGGGTGAAAGTTGTTTGAGGGTAGAAAAATATATGCCGAAAATGTTTTCTCCCTGCTCCTTCTCCTCCCCACCTAAACAGGACAGAGCTTCTGTCAGGATGGCAGTTAATTTCTCTGCTACCAGCCAAGTAAGAGGGGCAGAGGGAAACTTTCCTCTTTCCAGTCTTAGAAATTAACATCTGTACACTTCCTTTGCTTGTGCTCCACTACCAGCCTCAACTGAGAAATATTTCCTCCAACTCCAAGTAACTTATCAGGGTTACCATTTCCCCAAGCCTGATAAAGGACAATTCTGTCCAGGTTCCATTAAGGAGATGCAGAATTCATGTGTCCCCAGCAACACAAATCACATTTCTTCTCCTCTTCAGTGGTAGAAAACAAAGAAACAATCACTGTCTTTTCTTTATGTATTAAAAAAAACTCACACACTTGACTGATAGACCGCTACCATAATTCCTCATCTGCAACCCACAATCCTCATATAATGGGAGGCACCAAAATAATTCTGCCTGTCACATAGACACCCAGTGGCTGAACAAGAGTTGCTCTCCAAGGAGAAAACTCTTTCTTCAATAGACACTCCAGACACTATAGGCAGAGATTTAGTTTATTTGCTTTTAATAGCCTATGAATTGTAAAAAAGCTAATTTGTAAGAACATCAGTGGTCTTTGAGAAAATGAATAATTAAGCCAGGGCCACTGCATATAGTTATACATTGTAGGCTATGTGATTGGTGTCCCCCTAGAAATGTGCAGTAAAAAATGTGCCCAGGTATATTGTAAATTAGTACAATCACTATGGAGAACGGTTTGAGGGTTCCACAAAAATTAAAAATAGAGCTACCATATGATCCAGCAATTCCACTGCTAGGTATATGTCCAAAAGAAAAGCAATTAGTGTATCAAAGTGATATCAGCACACCCATGTTAATTGCACCATTATTGACAATAGCCAAGATTTGAGAGAAACCTAAGTGTACATCAATGAATGAATAGATTTTTTTAAATGTGGTACCTATCAAAACAGAGTACTATTTAGCCACTGAAAAGAATGAGATCTTGTTATTTGCAACATCAATGGAAATGGGAGGTTATTTTCTTAAGTGAAATAAGCCAGGCAAAGAAAGACAAACTTTGCATATTCTCACTTACTTGTGGAAGCTAAAAAATTAAAACAATTGATTTAATGGAGATAGAGAGTAGAATGATGATTACCAGAGGTTGGGAAGACTAGTAGAGGATGGAGGGAAAATTAGGAGTAGCTGGATGCATATGAAAATATGGAAATACAGAATAAATAAGATCTAGTATTTTGTAGTACAACAGAGTGACAACAGTTGACAATAATTTATTATACATTTGAAAATAACTAAGAGTATAATTGGATTGTTTATAACACAAAGAAAGAATAAATGCTTGTAGTGATAGATGCCTCATTTATCCTGATGTGATTATTATCCATTGTATGCCCATATCAAAATATATCATGTACCCCATGAATACATTTACCTACTATGTACCCACAAAATTTTTCTAATTTGAAAATATCCCCTCGACTATACATGACAGCCCTGCCATAAGCCTGTCTTCAATATTCATGAACCCATATATATTTTGCCCAATATATTCTTATAAGCATAGCTATTGTATTATTTAATATTAATGATTTGTAGAGGGAGAATCAGAATGTTTCCACTTGTCAGAAACAGAGTACTCAACTGACAGCACTTACATTTCATAAAGCAGAAGAAAGGAAACAGGCAGTTCTGGGATTTGTTATCTGCATGATTCCATGATGTCTGGGCTCAGGGTTGATTTCTCTGCAATAAACCTTGGTTCCTCTTGTTGGTCAGAAGATGGCTACTGCAGCTCTGAGCATCATACCTCACAAGCATTTGGCCAACTTCATCTATTCACATAACCTGGAAGGCCCTTGCAGTGATTGAGTTTCTTTCTCTTGTAGTAGAATGATGGAGTCAGAAGTTTCTGAAATTTCTGAAGTCTCTACAGCTATCATACCTATTAGGTTGGTGCAAAAGTAATTGTGATTTTTGCCATAACTTTTAATGGCAAAAGTCGTTGTGTCTATTGGGTGATTATATTGGCAGGTGTCTCTCTCAGGTCAGGTTGTTGTGCTCCTGGGTTCCATAGATGTAAATATTGCCAATACATCCCTGTCCTCCATTACTTACAATAACATGAATATTCCTTATAGTCAAATAGTAACAGACAGGGATGTTTCTCCTTGACAGCTGGATCCAGTGAAATGATGTGGCATTTCCAAAATAAAGAATAGATCCATTAATTCTGGTTCATTTCAGAGATGAGGGCTTCCCATCTTCATTAAGAGTGGCTGCTACTCATATAAAATAAACTTTCCCTTGGGGCCTTCTGTGAAAATTCAGTTGGCTACTATGCCATCCCTTTGTGGTGAGCCCCTTCTTAAATTTATGCATTTTTCTCATATTTTCTGTGAGCTTTATTTCAACTAGAAGATTGTTCCAGAATTGTTTCATACCTGGAGCCAGGTATGTGGGTCTATGTCAACATCAGAAGAGGGTATTTTGAACATGTATAAAAGTTTCCTAAGCCAAAAGATGTGCTAGTGCCCCAATATAAGATCCTAGACTTGTCTAAAGGAGAGAAAAGCTGCTTTCACTATAGGTGCTTTATGAAGATAATGTGTGTAGCACCCATAGCTTGCCTACCCTCGTGGGGATGAGAACAATTGAGCAGATAAAGCTCAACTACTTTCAATATTAAAACAGTTTTTCATAGTTATCACACTACGATAACTAATGAAGCAAAAACTTTTTTTAAATATTAAACACAGTGCTTGCATATTTCTAACAAATTCTTATACAAGAGGTACATACTTGGTTTTTAAAAAAATCAGTATGTTTTATGTGATACTATAATACTTACCAGGGATAAATTAATATTGACAGGTTTAACCTTATTATACACATAGTACCGCAGCATATACAGTACAGTTCAGGGTCTAGAGTCAGATCTCTGGGGGTGACTGGAGGCTGTGTTCAAGTCTTAACTCTGTCACTAGCTGGCTATCTAGCCAAATAAGTTACTTAACCTCTCCAAATCTCTGTCTACTTATAAATCCAGTTAGCATACCTACCATAGAGAGTGTTATATGAATTAAATGAGATAATCCATGAATCACCCTTATCTTGATGCTTGATCTCAGTAAGTACCCAATCAATATTTATCATCAAAGAATCAACTTATTTGATACTGATCTTAACAATAAGACAATTGGACCCTAACTGGACAATTCTGCTAATTTATTTCTAAGGTTCTTACTTACAAACAACCATTTGCTTAAACTGTCAAAAGTGTATCATTGCAAACTTAGTAGCACAATTGTGAGGGAGTGTATTCATCATGGAAAGTTTTTTTTAATAAAGTTGAAATTAAGTATTTTCTGGAAGTAATGACATAATAATACATTTAGGAGTTTGGTTAACTATGTCTTTGTTTTAAAAATAAACTATTTCATACTCCTACAATCAGAGTCACCTAAATATAACCTTATCAATGTGGCAGAAATACAAAAAAAATAATTTAGATCTATGTTCCAATTTTTCATGCAGTACAGAAACTAAATAAAAATATGAATTTGTTGCAAATCTTGAAAACTGCCAAAATCACCACATTCCATCCAACACTGTGGTTGCAAAAGTAAGTATCCTCAATGGGAATATGGCTTACATAAGCAATGGAGGTAAGAGAAAAATGAAGGAATTACTGTACATCTAAGAGGAGCTGTAAACCTATTGGGGAAAGATGCTGCCAGGGGCACAAATTAATTAAAACATGTCACTAAGCTAATTCCCAAAACTTTAGTAATTAATTTATGACAATATCACTAGAATACTACTTCAGATTATTTGCAGCTCATAGTCACTTATGAATAAAGTCTTTCCAAAGGTACAAACTGTCCTTAGCCTATGAATGTTTCTCTTTGTTAATTTTCAAAATGGAGTAAAATGTGAAAAATAATGAAATGAATGATTAAAGAGTGGAAAAGGACTTAAGAGATCATGTAGCTGTAGAATTACACATACACATCATCTATGCCACCACTCCCTCCCTAGACATAAGCAATCAAGCCTAGCACTGTCTTTGTTCTTAAAGAATGCAAGGTGACTATTCCCAGTTGATCCATTCTAGGACTTAAGTCTCAAGACCATACTCATTGGCCATATATCTAGTAGCAGAATCTCATCATTTTACAGATGTTGAAACCAAGGCCTGGAGAAGGAGCTTCCCAAGGCTGTACAATTTGTGGTAAAGGTAGAAGAGCCCAAATTTCCTGACTAGGAAACTAATTCTCTATAATACTATGGTGGATTAAATTATTGGTCCCAGTCTTTCAGCTCTTCCTGTATTCTTCTCTTTTACCAGACACCTTTGTAGTTTATCTAACAAAAGAGACTGTAACGCCCCACCTCTGAACATTGGACTCACACATATGACTATATGGCCAATGGATTATAGGGATAGGAACATTGCACCAGTTCCAAGCCTAGGTCTTAAGAGGTCTCTTGTATTATTTGTGCCCCATTTCTCCTTGGCCACTGACATGAGAAGAGCTCCATTCGGACAGCTGATTCTCTTCTATATAGGCCAGAGAATGAGACACAAGGAGCAGACCTCAGCTGACTGGTCCCACTACTCAGAGAAGAATCTCCCAGCCAAGATCAGCTCACTCCTAGTTGTATAAGTGAGTCAGCTGAGATCAGCTGAGGTGCCCCCAGTCAATTCACAGAGGCCTGCAGAAAAAAAAAAAATGCTACTGTTTTATGCCCTGAGTTCCTGTGGGTATCTTTCCACATGGCCACAGCTGATTCATACAATTATGATGAATACGGTGATAATCATTACTATCAAGTAACTTATATATGCCAGTTACTTTGTCACTTTATGTCTAATCCTCACAACATTTCTGCAACAACAGTATTATCATTCCCATTTTAAAGACTGGGAGAAGAGATGCAGAAAATTTTTAAAACTTGCCCAAGGTCTAACACCTAGCAAGAGACTGGACCATGATTTGAACTCTGGCCCAATTCTAAAATTTCATGTGTATTCTTCAATAGCACACTTTCTGTCTCTCTACTTTCATCTTCTATTTGACTTTCACTGTCAATACATCCATGTAAAACAATGAAATTGTTTTCGTGTTTTGAATGAAGAGAATATATTTGTTTCCTTAAGCCATGAGAGAAACCAGGCCAAGGCTGGAGTGAAACAGCCAAGAGGGAAAGCAGCAGGAGGTGAAGTCAGGGAGGTGACTGGAGGTAGGATTATCCAGGGCCACTTAGGCCACTGCAGAAAGTCCAGATTTTTCTCTGAGCAAAACAGAGGGCCATAAAAATGGGTAACACAAGCTGCTCACCAGGTTTTCACTCAACAGCTACATAATCATCATTTTGTAAGACACTAGGGTTTCAGTGACAAACCATAAAAGAACAAAAGTACCTACCATCATTGAGTTTAAAGTGCCAAAGATAAGAGTGAGACATTAATTGACAAATTAAAAATAAATGTAACACTATAACTGCAGTGAATCCTGCAAGGAAGAAGTACCTAATTCTTTAAGAGTCTTAAGTTGAATTAGGAAAGAAGAATGAAGGAACAAATGAATGAAGTAATAGAAAGGGTTCCCATTTAAATCTAAGGGCACAATATGGTTGTGAAACATGGTATCAGACTTGGGTCTTTAAAGAATAGAATCCTAAAATTGAGGACTGTGAATTTCCTAGCTTTTTGACTGAGTAGAAAAGGTTGGCTGGGATAATGGGCAGGGGTTCTAGGTCAGAAAATAGAAATGAATTTTTCTTGAAGACTCCTACATGCATCCCTAGAAATAGCCTACTTCAAAATAAATGCCCTCAGCAACAATGCAGGCAGGTTGTGACTCTGGCAAGAAGCATCCAAGAGCCTGTAAAATGACCTGAGAAGAAAGAAATCTAGGAGAGAAAAAATGTTTAAATCCTGGAAGCAGCCTTAGCCTCTTTTAGAATTCAGAGGGAAAAAGAAGGCAAAAGTCCAGCCTCACTTTTAGATGCCAGAGAAAAAGAACTCATAGAAAATTCTATGAATAATGGACTCACTTTTTTATTTTTCATGCTGTAGTTTCAGATTTTTTCTTCAGTAGCAAAGCAAAATTGAACTACTTTGAAAAATTCTGATATATATTAAGTGAAATCAGTTTCTGAGATAGATTAAATGCTTATGTGTTTTGGTCTGGCTGATCTTTTAATCACCTATCTTGAAAACACACATTAAATATACATGTAGCTATATATATTATATATTTATGCATTATATTCATTATATATATAGCTAAAGATAAAAATCTGTGAGTAATTTCTTTGAAACTGAGCAATATTCCTTATTCTATTTGGATAGTTCTTTACTTTTAAAAGAAATTATTTAAGCAAGTTAATCTTTCAATTAATTTTTTAAAACAAGTCTTCTCCCACACCTTATCGAAGAACTCAGAGGCTCAGGGGACTTAGGTGGCTTATAAAGAACAAAAAAAAAATAAATTATTGCAAAGATAATTTTAACAGTTCCCTTTTCCTTCCAGTATCATCACTTTCCACTTTAAGTAAGTAGCACCAGAATCACTCAACAGACAGTGAAGCAAAAGGCGGCACCCACCAGTTTTTTTTACACAAAGCTGCGTACTCTCTTCCTGTTAACATACAAATTCAGAATGGCACAATATAGACCAGGCATAGTGACTCACGGCTGTAATCCCAGCACTTTGGGAGGCCAAGATGGGCGGATCACTTGAGGTCAGGAGTTCAAGAAGAGCCTGGCCAACATGGTGAAAACCCACCTCTACTAAAAATAAAAAAATTAGCTCAGCATGGTGGCTGGCACCTCTAATCCCAGCTACTTGGGAAGCTGAGGCAGAATTGCCTGAACCTGGGAGGCAGAGGTTGCAATAAGCCGAGACCATGGCACTGCACTTTAGCCTGGGTGACAGAGCGAGACTCCATCTCAAAACAACAACAACAAAAAAAAATGGCACAATATAAATGGTGATTAAAATAAAAATTAATGCGCACTTGAAGGTTTGGGGAATTGAACTGGAGTCACTAGCCTCTGTACCTCTCAACTGTAAAACAGTAGCAAAAATAGTACCATTGTAAGAATATGTGTCATAAGAATTAGCATATAAACACACAGACTATGCACAGCTATAGTTGGTGCTATATTTAAATATAATATATAAAGTTTTGTTTTTTGTCTTTTTGAGACAGAGTTTTGCTCTTATTGCCAGTCTGGAGTGCAACGGCACAATCTCAGCTCAGTGCAACCTCCACCTCTCGGATTCAAGAGATTCTCCTGCCTCGTGAAGAATCAAGAGCTCGGATAGGAAATAAAGAATTGCATTTAGTAAGTCATACCCTCTTAGGTCCTCTATGATCATCTTTCACCAGAATAACTCAAATTTTATCTATACATTTGAATCAAAGGTGAAGAAATTGAGAAAACACTGGTTTGTAGAGGGAAAAGTCCTAGAGAACATGGCTTTTACCCATTCTAGACTGAAAGCTCTGGGTGGCTGTCATGTTTCTCCATACAGCTCCAGCACCTAGCACAATGCCTAACATAGTAGACACTCAAAGAGTTTTCAACACCTGAATGAGAAAAATGAGCTAAGTATTAGCTTCCAACCCTTTTCAACCCAGGTTCAGTTTCTAAGCCTCTCCACTTTGAGCTATCCCTATCTGGAACATGGGAGAAAAAGGAATCTGGCCTTCACAGAGATGGAGCAAAGATGCATGAACTAGTCTATAAGATTGGCATATAATGTTCTCGGTAAGAATGCTTTCATGCAACTCAAAGGCATATATGTGTGTTCTCTCACTTTAATCTATGCATAAACTCTTATGCATATAGTACAAAAACTGAATTTTGGTAAACCAAATTAGTTGGTTCCAATATTTTTAATCAGGCCATTTTGCATGCAAGAAGGGTATGTTTATGTAAAAGAATCTCAACAGAGAGTCTTCCGGGAATATAAACAATCATACAAGGTGGAAGAAGAGCCACTGGAATAAAAGGTATTTTTTTAAATTATATATTTATTTAC
The DNA here is from genome assembly GCA_004027715.1 of Plecturocebus donacophilus. Taxonomy (NCBI): domain Eukaryota; kingdom Metazoa; phylum Chordata; class Mammalia; order Primates; family Pitheciidae; genus Plecturocebus; species Plecturocebus donacophilus. The sequence goes on from PVKP010002155.1 coordinate 70,648, forward strand.
AATGAGGCATATGCCTTTATAATTACTAGCCATATTAATTGCAAATAAGATAATTAATGTATACAGTTGCAATAATCTTTGATGTTTGGCAGAAGAGAGGCACTATCTTCACGCGATTTTCAAAGCAATGTTACATACCCCAGAGTTGTATAATTCATAAATGTGCAGGAACTGAGAGCACTGGAATCTTCATTGGTGATGTATGTGTTATCAAAGAAAAAAAGTTTTGAAATGGGAAGGAATTTACTACTTTGCTCAAAACTTTTTATTTTATAACAATTGGTTGAACAAAATAATTTGGATAAATGTAAATTGTAAAAGATTAGAACAGTGATTCTCAAACATTAGTGTTCATCAAAATCTCCTGAAGGGCTTGTTTAAAGATTGCTGGATCTCACTGCCAGAGAATTTGATTTGGTAGGTCTGGCAGAGGGAGGGAGGAAGGAACCAGGAATGTGTACCTCTATCAGGTTCAATGTGATACTGATGTTGCTAGTATGATAACCATACTTCCTGAGCCACTGGACTAGAGGAAACCAAAACAACCTTGTCAAAATAAGGGAGTAGCTATGGGTAGATCATTACTCACACCACCAGAGCACCAGTAAAAATTACATTCTGCTCAGTAGGTATTAATGTAGATACTTTATTGGACAAAGAGTTTACATTGCAGCTTCAGAGTCATTAAATGAGAGAGGAGTTTTCTTGACTCTACTCAGTTGAACTCCACCTATAGGAGCAGTAAACCTCCCCTGAGAGAAAGTTACAGAGAT